>KB694301.1:0-12299 GCA_000349165.1 Anopheles christyi | reverse complement strand
GAGTTTATACTTAGCACATGGAAGGATATTTTAAAAAAATAATTCGTACTAAACGATACTGTTCTTTATTACAGATCGCCATGGAATGATCCTGATCATTTCATACAACGCCAGAGTTGTCTAAATACTTTTGCCGCAGTTTTTGGGTAAGTACATAATGGTTTACAGACTGTAAGTGAATTCTCTCTCAACTAACGTCATACGCGTATTTTTCCGTTCAGCTATATGCCTTTACTTAGGTCGAACCTACGACTGGACCCGGTTTTGTATCGAGATTCGGTGTCAAACTTGAGGAAAAAATATCGACAGATTGAGTTAGTCGGTAGCTAGCGGTTTTTGTATATTTATTGAATTAGGTCACATGTCATATTCACGAACATCGAACATTATTTCCATAAAAGTTCAGATCATCATAAGAAGTCCACGTACAACAAGGATTTAGATGTCATGTTATTAAATAGTTTGTTTTATAAAGCCAGTAAAATGTTTTCAAGATTAAGTTTTAAGTGTGAATTTCGCGTAAAAGACATTTTATCTGGCTAGGTCAAACGGCAACAGAATTACGGTGATCAGCGAACAAACCGATTACAAGTGATCTTCAATCAAAACGAATAAAAAGGCAAACATACTTGCGATTTTGTATCGCAAAGTTTAATTTAACTTTGTTGAACTAGTCGAAAGAAAAAAAAATGCACAACATGTTCTTCATGTCCCACACATATTTTGTATAGAAGAAATTAAGAAACAATAGTGGAAAATAATATAAGCGAAGTGTCGATCCACCCAATATGTAAAAAAGTTATGAAGATACACAGAAGGCGGCAATGGTTGGCATTTAAACAGTAGCAAATAAAAGTAATTTAAGAAAGTCTGTCAAGGATGGTAAGCGGCTGAATATATAAGCGATCTAGGATGTTAGTGAATAAGTAGACAATTGTATAGCAATTTGTTGAATGTGTTAAACGAAAACGTGCGCATGTTTAGAAAAAAAAGAAGAGCTTTAGGAAGGTTTGTAGCAGTTGCTGCTAATGCGCGCAATAGTTTCAGAAGTTCCGCGACATTCACGAATAATTTTAGTTTTTTACCATAAATATAGGCCAATGATTGTCTACAACAAGAATGCAGTCGTGCAGCTATTATGTAAAACGTGTTATTAAAATAACACCCAACGATGCCATTTGTGTATAGAGCCTGAAATACAGTAGTTAGCGAAGCTGACAATTTTTAATACATCGATTTTCGTTTGTAAACTTTTTGCTTGTGTGCATTAAACAAGTTCAATTATTTTATCATATGACATAATTACATTATAAAGGAAGAGCAAATTAAATGTATAAATAACTTAGCTGGGGTTCAAAAAGATATTTATTTAAAAAAAAGGATGTTTTGTATTCCTCGGATTTCGTTTCTTATTATACTGATGTACGAACTAAACTTATATCTGAAATCGTTAACTGTAGCAGCCTTAAACAATAATTTTTAAAGCTTGAGAACCAATCCGAACATTTGATTTGCTAAAATTACGTTAAATTAAATTAATTTGTTTGAAAAGATACCTTTACCAGAAAAACATGCAATACTCGGTAGATTAAAATATTTGCTTCTATGAGTATGGCAACATACAAACGGATGACTTGGTACATCAACTTGATAGTTAAACCACATTTCATAACAAAATCACAAACAATCGTGCATCCAATGAACAGAGTGGATAATTTATAACATCATATCTAGCAAATGGTCCAAAACAGATAAGCCAAGGGAAACAAATCAATTAAATCTATGATCAAAACACTAAACATCTACACAGTTCAATGAATAATGCGAAATTACGAAGCCATATCTTGGAATGCTATTTCCGATGCCATTAAATATATGACAGCAATAATAGGACGTTAAAGAAATACAATTACAAGTGCAATGTGTGATGAAAAATGTAACCAATTATTTGTACTAACACATATTTGCGTTAATTTTTTGACTATCAAAAGGAAATTAACTAGTAGTAATTGTTTTCGGTATTTTTTCGCATCATTCAAATTTATGTTGTTTATGCTTTGCTTCTATGTTTTCATTCAGGTTATTGTTGTTTATTAGTAATCGAAATAGTGAATGTTTCAAGAATACATTTTCATTTTATCCTGTTTTAATCAACTGTTCGCTGGGAAAAGTCCAATACACTAATCAACATAATTATTTTACAAATTGCTCGTTGGCAGTGAATCCAAGAATTAACGTTATGTTTTTTTTTATATTTCTACTTAATTAGACTTCTACTTAAATCAAACTTCACAAACTTACTGATCTACCTCATGGTTCATCATTACGCACGCTTATTATGCTGATAAAAGTGTCCAACGATCGATGACTCAAACTTTGACCGTTTCTTCAAACATTGAACTTTTTTGGAACCAAACGAGAAGAATTTTTGTCTATATATTTTTTAAAATTATATTCATACATTCATTGTTCTACATATATGATATGCAGAGAAGAGCAGGAAGCGTTTTCACATGCTAGTGCTAATATATAAATTTTAAAATATATATAAACAAAATGACTAATTATTGTTTGTTTTTCTTTGAATTCAGTACGATTTTGTTTTTTACATTTTTGTACAAATATAAAATATATTGTTTTCCGTCCCAACTAACTAATCTGATTAAAGTTTTTCTTTATTTCAGCTAAATGTATAAAAAAAAATTAATTCGTTTCATTTAATAAGCTCTATTCATTCTACGTTGTACTTTAAAATATTTTCATTAGGGCTTTTTTAAATCATAATTCCAATCATAGTAGTAATTTTTCACTTTGAAGCATGGCATGATTTAAAGAACTATGTTTACCGTTTTAGTGCGATCTAAGAAACTATTACAGTATGCCGACAGTAACCAAATCGTATGCACCATGTGTATCATTTTGATTTTTTGTAGTTGCTTATGCAGTAATCGATCGAACGCATTCCAGCAACAGGAAATCATGTACAGGAAGTTAATTAGTCAGGACTGATAAAACAGAGACATTTTTTTACTCAATTTGTTTAACTTCTTATCAGTTCTTTGAAGAATCCTGTTTTTTATTCATGGTCTGTAAGATGTTTCATTCAATAATAGTTCTATTTAAAGAGTAATCCAGTCATCCTAATCATCGAGTGAATGTAGTCACCAAGTAGGGCAAAAATTGTATAATTTATTTAAATAAGGAGCAGTAAAAGAAGTAATTGTAATAGTCAAACGTCACGGAACAAGACTGGTTGATTGTTAAACAACAAAGAAAAAAAAAACAATCCTGAATCACAATATCGATTGGGGTGGTCTGATTGTATGTATCAGGTGTTAAATATTTTAACACAAAATAGTATTGTAGCAACGCATTGGCTTTGGAGTGCACATCCATTAGTTAGTCACTAAACATTTGGTATTGTTCGATAAAATATACCTATGTGCTCTACCTTTATACAATGGGAAACTGTTAAACGTAGTAAAATTTACTATACGAGCAATGTTTACGGAACACGTCGAACCAAAAATAGGGTGCAGCTTTGCTACTCATTTTTTGACAACGACGAAGCACAATCTTCAACGGTTTTGTTGATTTGCCAACTAAAAACAGGATGTCGATAAAAAAAACTCCTTGGACGTGCTACCAGCCGTTTATTCCTTTAAAACATACGTAACATATGTAAATCGTTTTAAATGCAAGCACTTAAGTCATCGTCATGATGGTCATCATACCATCCTCATAACCAAAACCCAGAAGTCTAAGTGGTGATAGTAAAATGTATAGATCAGTGATGATCTCGCAAGTCATCAGTAGTCAACATTATAGAGAGGTTTGAATGAGTGGAACCTTCTTTTCTTTACAGCGACATTAAAGACGCGTGTGCCTTTTTGTTTCAAAATGCTGGTAGAAGCCACCGAAAAGCGCACGAACACAGAAAAAGAAAGCGGAAGGTTGCTTTTTTTTCAACGATGTCGAACCTCTAGGATTGGGAAGTTGTTACATTGACACGCGTCAGTATAGCTAGCCGTGCGCTTCATGTTAGTTTGTCGGCGTTCTAATCAGTTGGTTTAAGACACCAACAGCAAAAAAATATCATATCATGCGAGACAAGCAACAGTAAGTAGCAAAACCGAAAATAAATGGCATCGTATGGTACATAATACTCTCTGCTATTGAACCATAGTACGCTTTTGAACAACAGAAAATCAAAAACAATCGCCACTCGTATTAACGTTCATGCAATACAAACAAAATCTCCATCCCATCAAATCCAATTAAAAAGAGAACCCACAAGAAAGTGACAAGTGTTTGTTTCTATTACGACATAATTTAAATAAGCGCGAGAAGAGTGATAGGATATGCTAAACAGATAAAGGAATTGAAATTAACATAACAATTCCAATTATTTGTACATTGTTGACATACGGAAAACAGAAATAAATAACTGATTGATTTCTAATTAATTTGTAGTTTCATTACGATATTCTAAAATGATATAAATTATATAAATTCTGCGAATCTTAATGCAAACAATCCGAACACTAAAGCACTTTCAAAACTCGCAATCGCATAAGTATATTACTTTAACTCTACGCCCGATAAAATCGGATACATTTCATCATCTGTCATGTTTCACGTTGCAACAATTTCGCAACACTGTACACTTCAACGTTTTACGTGCATTTTTTTCTCTGGTATGGATACATTACGAAGCTACACCGAAAACTTGACAAAATCAATTGAACACAGCACAAGCCACACGATCAGTGTTCATTTGTGATCTCGCTGAATTCAGCTATTTGTGGCAGCAAGTAGGCCGGTAGAGTTTTTGCTTAATCTTGTGCTGTTGCAAGTGATCACATTGAAAACAATCATGCCTATGCTTGGTGATGCGTGAAATGTAATCAAACCAAATCAACCACCAAAGTTTGGTAAAACTTGGTTTGGGCAGACGGCAAGCGTAACAGCAAACATGGTTTGACGATGAAAGTAACACTGCTTAAAATTATTTCTAAAAGAACCGAAATCTATGTGAATTGTTTTTGTTGTTTTTGAGCCTCCCAACATAACAAAATTGTTTTTGTTTCATTTTTTTTCAATTTACAAACCTAAAGATATCCGACATAAATGTATAACCTAAATTAGCATGTGGTTACTTTTATTTGCCTTGTTTCGTTTTCCCGCCAGAATGATCATTTTTTATAACCGTTTTTCTCTACGTTATTCCGTTTCTTCATGCATTTTCTTAATCAACCATTGTTGTTGATATTTTAGTATCTCCAAAATAAATTTATTTATTTTAGAGTAGGTAAATGCATTCACACTGTTAACTAACTAACTAAACAAATAACTTTTCAAGTGTTAAAGTCGTTCTCAACTTTGTTATTTGTGTTATTATGTTAATAAATAAACTTTCAGTTTAATAGTTCAAGTATTGATGTTTTTCCCTTTGTGTGCTAATAAACTTCTTTCTATTTATTTAAAAACTAAGCGTGCCCCAGTTTTTCCAGAATTTTGTTTATTTTTGTTTTTAATGTTAAAAACACAAAAATAAGAAAATTAAAAAAAATGAATCTGTGACCAAGATATTTCACGATGTTAACGCCAATAACAGCTCTTCGCGTTCGAGCAACGACAAAGCTTCCGATAGACGATGTGATCATTATTTTCACTACTGTCCCACTACATTCCTTTCTTTAAAAATCACGAATTGAGGCAGTGCATGAAGCAAGTCGAAGTTCGTAGCAAATGAAGCGAATAATCAAGTGTAAAATACCTGGAGTAGGAGTATACTCCGTAAGTATGATACCTCGCTTGGCGTTCGATATAAATATGCGTACATTGGGATAAAGTGTCATACAAATCGCAGCAGTGAACCTGTGCTGCATGTTTGCTTTTATACTGTATGCCAATCGCTTAGCAAAACGGTGTTAGTGTTCTCGCATATATTCTTTGTGTTGGATATATCCTGTGTGTATCCATTACAGAAGTATCAGCCATTTATTGTGCTGCTCTTAAAGCTTTATCTACCAGTAGAGTACGTGCAAGAGGCGTCTAATTCATGTGCCAGTTGATATATTTGTAAAAGATGAGAAAAGTTTTCTTGTTAGGCCTGCTTGCCCTGGCACTGCTTGTGACGGTGGTTAACGGTGATGGAAAGAAGAAGGAAAGCTCTTTCGAGGAAAGTGGAGGCAGCGAGCACGGTGGTGATCATCACTCGAAAAAAGGCGACAAAGGAGAAAAGGGCTACGAAAAGAAGCATGGTTTAGAAAAATCCGAAAAGGGCAGCAAGGGCAAGGAAGATCACGAATCGCACTACGGCGAAGAGGGTGGACATAAAAAGGAGAGTCACGATGAGGGCGATCACTACAAGAAACACCATGAGGAAAAGAAGGGCTCCAAACACGGCAAGAAGGGGCACAAGAAGGGTCATAAGAAAGGCTCCAAGACGACCGGATATCATCACAAATCGCACAAAGATGACTATCATAAGGAGCACAAGTTCTACGATGATCATCACAAGGAGGGCCACCACAAGAAGTTTGGCGATTTCAACGAGTTCCACAAGAAGAACGGCGGCGAACATAAGAAGGGAGGTCATCACGAGTCGGCTCACAAGGAGGACAAATACGCGAAGAAGGGCCATGCAGATAAGGGACACTTCGATGATGAACACAAGGGCTGGAAGCATAAGCACGGACACGAGTCACACTTTTCGCACAAGGATGACTTTGGCAAAAAGGGTGGAAAATCTGGCGGCAGTGAGCATGGCTTCAAGAAGGGCGATAAGGGTCACTAACGCTGTCGTGTGGGTCTTTCGATAGTGTAATTAAATCAGGTGTGATTAATGCATGATATTATGAAGCTTTAGACAAAAATGTGAATAAATTTAAGTAAGATTTTCAACCCTGTGCTGTGTTTCTTGAAAGTATTACTTTCATTCATTTTGTTCCATTTTTTTTCATTGTTTGAATCCATTGTCCTTTTATCTATAATAGATTTGCATCGAAACAAATCAATTTCAGCCGTCACGTATCGTTTGTATAATTATTCAGATTCAGATTATTGATATTGTAATCATGATGCTTTTGATAATTATGATGTGGCTACCCCACGAAGAGCAAAATCAGATAATTATTTATTCTATTAGATTGAAAAACAATCAACAAGCTTCGAACTCATTAGATTCAGACACACACGCGCACCCGGATTTTCGCACGGAGCTTGAGCCAAACCAAGCTTCTCTACCAATTCCACTCGAGACTAACTGCCAGTAGCATAGCTAAAGAGATCTTTCCACGATAGCGATACACTTCAGCGCGAACAGCACGTTTTTACTATTTTTTGATAATCAAGTATATGCCACTACGCCAGGCATGATATCATCGATATGTGTCGAGGGCCCTCATCCATGGGAATGTACGGTGAAAAAAATCAAATATCACCGAAATAGGAAAAATGACAACCCGCTAATCTAGCGTTACGATCAGTCGATCCAGAAATACAGGTACACAATTAATAGCATAGCAGGATAGCAGGGGTTTTGTCCACTTGTTATTTAAAACCAGTGCAACTGATAATCAAGTCACAGTATTTGCTAGATTCCGACGCAGTGCCGGTAGCGGCTCTTGTCGATTAGTTGTCAGTCTGCTGTTCTAGAGTGAAGGCAAAACTAACGCTCCCTTCAAGTGAGAAAAAGTGTAACAGAATAAGTGATACACTGCAGTGATATTGTACCAATTTTAACATATCTGGTGTCAAATTAGCCCACGGTTAGTGTCGTTTTGGTTTAGGTGAATTTAAGCAAATTTCGTTTAAGTGAAAAGCTTCTTTTTTCTCCCAATTTCTTCCTTTCTCCTAAGCAAAGCTAGACAATAGACCTTGGCTTTAAAGTAAAACGTAGCCATAGAATTACTAAACACATACCTCGGTTCTAATCGAATACGAAATGGTTTTTGTACAATCGCACACCAATACAACACTACATTATGGGATTAGAAAATGTACCGTAAAAAAAAACAGAAAAGATACAGATACTGCTTTTACTAATAAGACTCCTTTTTTTTGTCCGGTTAGCTGATAATAGAAGCCAATTCGGGCTTGTTCCATGCGGTAGTTCGTTTTTTATTCTATCTAGGTCGGAAGGGACTGAAGCTGGCTAAATGTTTAAAAAATACAGATTTCGTCAGCCTTCCTATCGTGATCACTAGGTTCATCACCGGATCGGGAGATTGTTGGAACGATCGATCCATCATTGTAATTCCAAACGTCGAACGAGTCAGTTTAGTGTCTTTTGCTAGGAATAATTTCGCCCTCTATCGTCCAGCGCAACCAGGAACCAGGGCTTGAAAAACAGTGTTTTGTCACATATTTATTAGTGGTAATGATTTGTACACTCGTTTAAGACGAAACCATCGTGTCGATTGTATTGTATCCTCACGAGGGGTTTATTATGTGTGGTTTGATAGCAAATGACAATCGAAAATTATAACCCTTTCTTTTTGTTAGATGAAAATATTTTTTCTGATTATTTGAAAAGTATGATAGAGAAGCATTATCCTAAGAACAGGCAAAGTTTCACATACTGTACACACTTACCCAAGTTAAGCTACTGCTCGTTGTTTTACATATAGGACAGAAGAGATGGATACCGTATCAGAGGGTAAACCTGTGGAACATCAGCATGTGCATGAAGTGAAGTGTGTCATTCAATAGGCTGTAATGTGAAGTGTTGTAGTCTCTGGAAACAGAATTCCCACTCTAAAAACCCATCTTCTAGGAATGGATAGGTAGCACTCCACACTTGACCGCTTAAAGTAATGCCACTCGAATGTGTTTTGTTTGCCCTTTGCAAATTCCCCGGGATATGGTTATTGGTGCTTCCATGCATACAATTTCAAGAGAATAATAGCATATAACTTGTATTCTGATTTGCGTTCCTAATCTGTAATTACATTAATTATGCAGCTTTTTGTGAGCTAATGGGCGGGATCATTTCTATTTTTTATTTTATATTTACGTTAGAATTCTATGGAATAATACTTGGAAATAATTGATAGAACAACTATGGACAGTCTGTATTTATATTGGAAGTGGCCTTTTTTTAAATGAATGTAATAGGTGTAAAACGCAAGATAAGAAGTTCGTTACAGTAAATGAGTTTATTTTGACTGACACACCCTGAAATTCAAGAGTCTTCATTAATCAAGGCAGTTGTCGAGTGGAATTCAATGATTTTTTTTAATGAACGTGAAACTAGTATGGTTTATCAATTTGAATGGAAATAATTGGCACGAGGCATTTCTTCTCGTATTCTCTTGTTTGTAATGACACGAGTAAACATAAGCGTTGCTTATGTTGGATTGGTTTGGTTAGAATATATTTCGTTTCCTCGTGAGGCAAATAGACACCATCACTATTGTTGGAATTTGTCTCTGATAGTAAATTAATCCTCTAAGTTCTAACTTTCTGTTCTTTGGAGCAGAGATAGTCTCGATGAAATCGGAAAAAAATGTTTGATGTCATTAAATATAATTAGGTACAGCTTCGGCTTATCAATTTCTATTCAGCTGCCGGTACCAATAACATGTCTATCTCCGTTATCTCTTACATCATATTGCAGCTGATAAAATGAAGTTCACACCGCCCCCAGCATCGCTACGCAATCCTTTAATCATTCCGGAAAAGATAATGATGGGTCCTGGGCCATCCAATTGCTCAAAACGGGTTCTGACCGCTATGACTAACACGGTGCTGAGCAACTTTCATGCGGAATTGTTTCGAACGATGGACGAGGTCAAGGATGGCTTGCGATATATTTTTCAGACAGAAAACCTGGCAACTATGTGCGTTAGCGGTTCCGCACACGCAGGAATGGAAGCTATGCTGAGCAATCTGCTTGAGGAAGACGATCGAGTACTGATCGCAGTAAACGGGATTTGGGCAGAACGTGCCGTCGAAATGTCTATGCGCTACGGGGCCGACGTACGAACGATCGAGGGTCCACCAGATCGTCCTTTCAGTCTGGAAACATTAGCCAAAGCCATCGAACTTCATCAACCCAAATGTCTGTTCCTAACACATGGTGACTCATCAAGTGGCCTATTGCAACCGCTGGAAGGTGTAGGCCAGATATGTCACCAGCACGACTGTTTGCTCATAGTTGATGCCGTAGCATCGCTGTGCGGTGTGCCGTTCTATATGGATAAATGGGAAATCGATGCCGTCTACACCGGTGCCCAAAAAGTGCTTGGTGCACCGCCCGGTATCACTCCCATTTCTATAAGTCCGAAAGCACTGTAAGTATTATATCGTACCAACAAGAAATGAATCCTTGTTATCAACAAAAACAAAATTTCACTCAGAAACGTTATACGAAATCGTCGTACAAAATCGAAAGTATTTTATTGGGATCTGCTACTGCTTGGAAATTATTGGGGGTGTTACGATGAACCAAAACGGTAAGCATTAACAATTCTGCGTCTATCAAAGTACATTTCTTCATAACGCTTCACAAAACATGTATTTCTATAGCTATCACCATACTGTCGCATCGAACCTAATATTTGCACTGCGCGAAGCATTGGCCCAAATTGCTGAAGATGGACTGGAAACTCAGATCAAACGCCGCAACGAATGTGCACAGATTTTGTATGAAGGACTCGGAAAGATGGGACTCGAGATTTTCGTGAAAGATCCCAGACATCGACTGCCAACCGTAACCGGTATTATGATACCAAAAGGAGTAGACTGGTGGAAAGTTTCACAATACGCCATGAATAAGTAAGCAAACAGTTCGTAGTTCGAGATGAGTAACTTCAGCAAATGCTCAACAATTATTTTGGTTGTTGTAACTCTTGTTTCAGTTTCTCCCTAGAAGTACAAGGAGGGCTTGGACCCACGTTTGGAAAAGCATGGCGTGTTGGTATTATGGGTGAATGTTCAACAGTACAAAAAATACACTTCTATCTATACGGCTTTAAAGAATCACTCAAGGCCACGCATCCCGACTATGTTTTTGAGGAAAGCAATGGGTTTCACTAGATAAGATTTCCACAATACATCAATGTATTACTACTGCTTTTGCTGTTACTAGTTTCATCAGACTTAGCATATGCAAATGCTAAACGATGGACGTCGATATGTATGTTTAGATGCTACTAATTCACTATAATTTCTAAACGGTTCATCTCAACTTTTCATCGAAGTTATCATCAACGCTAACATGTTAACTATACAGACATTTTTGTAAGTAAGGTTACTTATTGGAGAATAAATTATTGTGTTACACAAATGAATCCCATAAAACAGTTTTCACTTTGAACATAATATGAAACTATAACATTTGCATATCTCATTAGTAGATGTTTAGTTTATGATTGCCCCATTACTAAGAATCCCCGACTAGCAGTAAATTTCAAACCTATCCCTACAAAATAAATTTATTTGGTCTTACCGAAGAAAATGGTGTTATCGAGTTTCCTTTTTTTAGTTCATTGGTGACATAAAAGAAAGAAAACCCATTCAGTGTTAAAAATGGTTATCGGATTATTTCACCTTTTTTTATTGATTCTTCCAATAACATCGTAGGTAACAACTTTTGAAATCAATACGGAATTGATGGTGTCCTCAATTTTCTTACACGATATGTAAAAAATGGATAATGTTATTGAAAGAGTTAATCAAAAAGAAAAAAAATGTACTTATGTTATAGTTTTAAGGGCCTTTTTGTTTATAAAGCTACTTAATGAAAACTTTGTTCTCATTATTTTTTAATTATTTTAGGTACCGGAATAAAGTTGATATAAATATAGGTATGGGTTCAGAATCAGTTTCAGGACTGGTATGAGTTTCGGGTATGTCCTAGGACCGGTATGAGTTCAGGATCAATTCCATGCCCGATATAGATTCGGGATCATGCCTGAGTGTGCAAGGAATTTCACGCAATGACGATCAACGACACGGGAAAAAAATGTTAGTATCTCGGAACAGACAAGGGTAAATAATACGCCAAATCTTTATTCAATATATGTTTGATAATAAAGCAATAAGGCACAGGATAACTCCTCAGACTTCGAAGTCGTGCACCCCGAAAGAAAACGGCATAGCGGAACGCGATAACAGTGCTTCATGACGCTACGAACACGCATGAGTAAATTTGGTAAAGGTTTTTCGCTGAAGCTGCAGTTTCTTGGTGAATCGTTTCCTAAACATGAAGTTACATCGGATGACGTCTTTATTAGTAAACAACGAACCTGTCCCATATTCAAATTTTCGGATCACTTGTAATGGTTCTT
>KB694290.1:0-12365 GCA_000349165.1 Anopheles christyi | reverse complement strand
CATGAGGCTTGCATGAACTACCGTTCGGGCATTAACCAAACTTTACTCAAATGCTAGAACCGCCATAGGATAATTAAGAAAATACCCTACCAATTGTACTGTTGACGCAAATACTCCAATAGTTACGCCAAGCAACAGTGTATGGATATGATAGAAAACTAGTCTTCTAGCAGTAAGTGGAACCACAACCCCCTTCCCCCACACATACTCACACACACACACACACGTGCAGCAAAAAAGCTAACCTTTATCAAGTATTAAGTAACATCTCATTAACATTTAGTCGTAGGAAACCAAAAGTAACATAAACATGTGCTATCGATATTGGGACAAGGGGAGGCCCCAACGTTAGAGCTGCAATTTCATACAACGATATATAAACACAGTATTTTTTTTACGGATTTTGAGGGATGACTAATTTTGTCGCAACGGTGAAAGAAGACGACGGTGCTTATAGTGAGGCCAAGTGCTCTTAGGTGGAACCAATGAAAGCCAACAGTGTAAGCGAACGTGTATAAGGGATAAAACAACACTGTCATGCCATTAACACTAACATGGATGAAGGATTTACTGTACGACCAGTATACACAGTCGAAGAGGAAAGTTGTCATCCTAGATAGCTAGAAGCATGCGCTCGACCGCTTTTCGAACTACGAATCTCGCTGTACTACCACGTTCTGCAAGCCTAAAAAAAACCGTCTTAAAACAAACATAACTAACGCTTGCGTAGGTAAGGTGCACTCGCTTGTGGTTGGCAAGGGCCACGATCACTTTTAGCACACCAGGTGGGCAGTTTTGTGATCATATTCGTATTAATTGGTGCTAGCGAGCCGAATCCGTACCGTAATTGCTAACATTTCTAGTGCCGCTCTATTTCAGGCAATTATTCCCATATTCACTGTACTCACATGCTTTATCGTGGTAGAAGTAAATCGTTTTAAACATCTTACGTTATTGTGGAGTTGTTACTTTTTTTTTTTGGAAAAGAAAACAATATGATAGGAAAGGATTGCCTGAAGAACATGTATAACAGGTAAGTATCGAATGTTCCTTTTTGCATTCCTCGCAGCGAAAAGTAAAGGTACATATAATGTATGATATTATCAGCTCAACAGCTGCGTATTTTACTAAAATTAAAAATGATCTTTTACTCACTTTATTCGCTTTCTCTCATTATCCTCTCGTGTGCGTTTCAAAGTTTTCATTGCATTTCGTCATATCTTCAATATTCTTTTCACTAATTTTCGCTTATTTACACTTGGCCCACTCACGCGCTTCGATAGTTTAAGACGTTTACACACCCATTCATTATGATGACGGGCTCTTAAACCAGATTCCTAGTAGGAGAGATTGCTTTCGACGCTAATGGATTAGCTATTCCTTCTCTATTGTACAAACTCCGCTCCCTTCTTTAAAATCGATAATGCGTATTGCTTTCTTGCCTTACTTTACAAATATATACGCGAGCTATTTACACCGAACCAGATAAAAAAACGGATGGTAAGCACGTTGGTTACGGTATCTCCTCCACATACGTTGCTGGAAAGATGCCAATCTGTCCTCGTAGTGCCCCGAGCCACCAACCGTCCTCCTGCTTAATGTGCACATCGAGAATATCGCCGGGCTGCAGTTCCAGCTCGTCGTAAAGCTTTGGTGTGTAGTTAAACAATGCCCGGCAGCGGCCCAGTATGACTGGCTGGCCGGAAACACCGTCCGGATGATCAATGTTCGCTGTGCCACCGTTGGTCAGTGCTGGATGACAACCGTTTTCTAGCATTTGTTTCGGTGCCACCGAGCAGCGATCTTCGTCTTCGTCTTGGGAGGAAAATTCATCTGCAAGTGGGTGAGTAAAAGAGAGAATAAGTGACATGTGTTGCCATGTGGTGTGGAATGTTGTGTACACAACGTACCAAAATCGGAATCCGGTTGGTTGGAGACTCCATCGGCAACGCCCCGATCCCAGGCTGGACCGTGATGGTCGTCCTGATGTGCCGATTTGCCTGCCTTAGTTGTGGTCTAAAATAAACGTATATAGTTTCCACGAAGGATTAGTTTAATAAACCAATAAGAATCCCATAGCTTCCTGCTTGATAACGCGTTACTTACGTAGTTTCCTTCGTCTCCATTGCATCCATTCCTAGCGTACTTGTGCACGATGTGTTTGATGAGCGTATCATTTTTAATGTCCAAACATCCCTGATCGGAGCTATCATCCGTACTGAGGATTGTCGTTTGAACGTTGGCAGTGACGGACTCTTGGTTACCCTCCTGGTCGTCTTGTTCGTGCTTCAGCCATAAAGGAACCTTTAGTACGCTTGTCTGCAAGCCGGTACGATCACGCGTGATCTGTAGAAATGCAAGTAAAGGGTGATATTAAAACATTCCACAAGGATTGAAATAAGCTGCAGCTTTGCTCCTCTCACCTGAATGTGCTGTGCTAGGGGATGGCTGGAACGAGGCTTGTGATCAAGTTCCAGGAGCGCTGATTGTAGTTTATATCGTGCACCCTCTAGATATGTGAGCATTGATCGAATCTGATGAAAGTGATGAAGAAAAAAAAACAACATTAAATTACGAGCCCACTTACATCTTCCCTTAATTCACTAGAAAACCTACGTGATACAGCTTGTCGGCAATGTTCTGATTGCTTTCGCCGTTCTTGTCCAGCGTCTGTGAGAAACCCTTCAGTCCATTCCGTGAACGTCGCTCTCGGTCCAAATCTTGACGGATAAGCTGCAGTAGCTTCACGAGCGACTGCTTTCTTCGCTCACGGTTCATGGCCAGAGTCGTATGTTCACAGTAGAAATCGGGCAGCAGCTGCTCGCTCGGTCCTTCCGTCGCTCGGCGAATATTTTTCAAGACGTCCATATCTTTGGCCACACTGCACATGGCGACCTGTGGGCTAAGCCGGTCGATCGTTTTCGTCAACAGGGGACTCATCTCGGCAGACAGCTTGAGGTAATCGGTGACGTACGTTTTGAACTGGGCCAATCGTTGGCTTTCGAGTGTTTGCAGCATAGAGGAACCACGCAGAACCGACATCTCCCAGTCAACGCGCGCCCTTTCTGCACGGATACAGAGGGTGTAATATTCTACGTCCGCTTTCTTGACCGATTCCTCTGCCTTCTTTCGTTTTCCCTCCAGCTTGCTGCTGTCCTTTTCCGACACTTTCACATCTTTCTCACTAGTCTTGTGAAGCAGTCCGATCGAGGGAGTTCGCTGAAGTCTGTAAATAAGCATAAAAATCAGTAATTTAAAATTAAAAAAAAAACATAAAGAATTGAGGCTTGAGTAAAAAAAACTCAAAACATTACTTACTTCACATCGAGCATGGCATCCTGCAGCTTTTCATTTTCCCGTGCCGCACCATGTGAGTTTTTCTTCGCCTTCATCTCAGCCGTCCGCCATTCCGCCAGTATGCGGGCCGATTTGTCAACATTGGTTTCGATCGTTTTGCGAGCCTTGTGCTGATTTTCGATCACTGATTTCAGCGGCTTTACAACCTCTTCCGCCAGCGAGTTGGAAAACTGCCGGTGGACTTCGCTCCGACCCTCCAGCTCGGTTGAAACCGATCGCCATGATTCGGCTATCGTACCCGGTAGGTCACGGCAAGCTTTGTTCAGCTTGTTGGCAATCTTTGACAGTGATTTGGCGTACAGCTGCTCTATCTCAGTGCGTTCGTGCAGGATTGCAACCAGATCCTTTCCAAAGTCACCACCCTGCTTGACGAAACGACGAACTTCCTCGAAGCCATTCTGTCCCTGTAAGAAAATCAGCAAAACAGAAAACAAACAGTTAGTATCTTATCTCATGAATGATTACAAATCTGCTGCAGGCTTTTGAATTTGGTTTATTTAAAATAATACCGTAATTACGGCCGGCAAACGTCCAAATCTGTTGTCCAGCCGGTATAAGGTCAGCCCCAGATATTAAGTAATAAAATTCTGTTTGGACTGTTAGTTGCTAAGTTCATTACGAGGAACAGCCTGGCCGTTCTTACTACAGGTGGACAAATCGATTATTTAACGTGAACTTGAATAAACAGAAACACTCATCATTGTGAACGTGTTTGTGATTTCGGTTCATGAAGTGGATTTCCATAGGCATCTACGTAACGAGATTATTCATACGTAAATTATTCATTCATGAACCAGTGGATGAATGTATAGAGGAATAAGTTCATTTTCTTTACACCATGAAAACACGAGCATAAGAAACGACAATCATCAGTTACGAATAAATATCATAGGTATGGCTATAAATAATATTACTTTCTGAGAACACTATTCAGGAGCAGAATAATTTTCATAAGCCTGCTTTAGAGAACAAGCATTTGCTTGAAATAAATGTTTCCGAAAGGCTTAAAAAAGTTAAAATATTTTCTAGAAAAGTTCGCATTGATAATGGAATTTAAAAATTCATTAATTTTTTAAAGTGCCACCTTTGAAGCATTTGAAGTTGCACCGATAGATGGATACTTAATTAAACAAAATAGATGAACATTTTAAATATTCATTGTCATAACCTGAAAACATATTTAAAAAAGTGTGAACTAAAAATTCAAATCGGTAGAATGGTAAACCATATTCAAAAGGAATAATGCTTAGGACTAAACTATAAGTAGGTCATTTATGATGAACTGAATGAACGGAACGGTTCTTGCTCATACAGTGCATCTGTTTTTTGTTCCTTTGTGTTCTAGTTTTAATACGGAATGCGTAATAATATGGGCCACCAAAGAAGAAAGATTATATCATATACATCAGTCATTTTGACATTATATTTCCATTTGTTTACGTTCCCTTGTTACTTGTTACTCAATTACTAATTCAAAATTAATTGTAGAAAAACATTAACTTTTCAGGTAAATATCCTCGATAACAAAACAACAGAACACAAACAGAACAATTGAAATACTACTTTCAACCAACAGCATACAAGTTATTTCAATAGTCTCTCGTTCTGTGGAGTTTTACAATTTGATGGGCATTCACTGTTATGCAACACATCTATGAAGTCCCCTTTCTTCAGTACAACGTAATATTTGCACTCAGCATCCATTGCACCAAACGAGACGAGAAGTATATATATGTACATTATAGTATCAAATTGGTAACGATGACGAACAGCCGATGAAGCTCTACCAGTCGACAAATAATGTCACCAACAACCAACGGCTCGTCAATGGTCTACAACAACTGAACCACACGTTCAGACAAATTAACCCCGACTGTGCCCCGGCTCCAAAACTGGTCCCATTTCAATCACTCCTAAATAACGCCGTTGATGGCAATTGGACAATGTTTTCCCATTAACGGATGCTTCCGGCTCGGTTATAAGAGTATGTGGCAAAGTTGGATATACATTTCCCAGCATCATGTGCATTAGTAGTGGCCCGACCCGAAATGCAGTTTGAGAGGGTTATTTTTCTGCGCACGTTTGTGTGTACATACGGAGGGAAGCTATATATGGCCAATAATAAGTGGCATATTACCAGATTTGTTTCTCCCCTTCGAGCAAGTGCTGCTATGGGGGTAACAGTGGTGTCCAATCTAATCTTCCCTCTAGTGTCTGTCCACACGAATGTGACCAGTCAGGTTTTTCTTACCTATTAACTATAGACATTTTTTTTTACGAAATCAGGAAATGATAAAACAAATGCCACTACGAAAGAAAGTAGCAAACAGTTTGTTTTGACTGGAGGAACTCTTCTTTGCTTCAACTGACACCCGTTAGTCGTATTGGAAGTGGGTACACGATAGTAGCAAACAGCAGAGAAGAGTCACTTCGCCACTGGTCGCCCGTTTTCATTAAGCTCATTTCCTGCCACTGCTGCAAGGAAAGCTCTGCCGCTCGTGGAATTCCCTTAAACACGCTTTCATACACATGTTTCACCGGGACTGATTTGTTGCAAAAGGTTTGATTTTTTATTTTCTTTTCGTTTTATCGACAATCAATAACAAGCTTCTCGTCACTAGTAGACCGATGATGGATTATAAATGTGTTGGTCGTAAATTGAACCACTTCCCGTGGCAGATCGAATTGGCGAATTACTTCATGTCCACTCGATAACCACTGAAAAAGGAAAAGCGTCGTCGAACGTTTTAATTAGAAGAATACTTTCGCATCTCAAGTAAATTGAATTTGTGTTTAGCGGTGGTAGAAAAGCGTAACATCAATACTTGTAACAGGGATTGCGCATTTTGGACTTCCTGTTCCCGCACAAGTCGCTTCGATGAGCCCTCATTACATTCCCGAAGCGTACGCCGATACGCTTGCGGTTGAAATCGAACTCAACTGATCAACTTAAAAAACAAAAATTAATAAATAACAATTCCCTTCACGATCAATCGCGCTAATGGAAACATGTGCTGCCGAAGAATTGACGATTGACGATCAATCGAGCGCACTTCCGGTCTCGCAGGCGTGCCCCTGCAACACTTCCTCCATGGTAGTGATAAAGATTGAGAAACGATGTGATGAAAACGGTTGTAAGCTAGGTGGTTGGTTGTGAGGTAATTAAAGACGATCGGTTCATGATAGCTAGCGGAGATTAGTGACTGTGACTGCGGACATATAGTTTCAGGTGTGATTGCAAAATGAGCACAATTTCTCTTATTTTATTTGAAAAGATTAGGATTCAATCAAATGTATAAGTAAGCTTGAAAAAATAAAGGATTGTTTGGTCAGTTTTTTTATAGTAAAGAGATTTAAATTTAAACCGAGAAATTAGATAATTTTTAATAAAATATTAATATAAAAATATTAAATAGATTGTTGGGTCCATCCAATGTAACCATTCAATTCAATCCAATCCCATCCAGGCAAAATGTGAGTTGCTTCAGTTGCAACATTGTAAATAAGATGATTCAAATTAAAGTTGAAAGTTATTTCCCAAGCACGACAGACATCAATCCAACAAAAAAAGAACATCGTTAAATCGATAAAAATATAAAATTAAAATTACACAAAAATTAAATAAGTAAGCAACAAAACAAAATTCTTCAAAAAACCAACGACCAACATACACAAAACTGACGACAAACTATCGCTTGCAAAATGTTAAACTAATCAGCTCAGGATACCTACTTCCGCTCGGTAACAAACTATGTGCCCTCCTCTCACCATCAGTTACTACAACCATGTCATTCGTCCCACCAATTACAAGCCAAACAAACATGTGGAAAAACACACAAACACCGCCAGCCAAATGCCAAGTCTTGTGCATGCGGGGAAAGGTGTACCAACTTTGAAAGGTTGGTGATCTTTTGGTCAAAACGAGGAGGCACGTGGGACAAATAACAAATTACCATCGTTTGACGGTAGCATGGGATAAACAAATTACATCGAAATTCGATCCAATGATACGTTTCGTTTCGTTCGAGTGTGGGTAGGGGAAAAGATTACGTTTCATGTCTCAATTTGGAATGGTTGATCTGTTCGTTTGAGATGGAATTCAATTCCATTAAGCCATTAGCTGCAAAACGTATAATTATGCTCAACATCTTGAAGCATCTTTTATGGATGAATGTCGAAAAGAACCAAATTCCAAAATAAATATAAAGGGTTTTAGAAGCAAAACAGAGCAAACAATTACAGTTATCGTATTGTCAAGGTAAAACAAAAAACAAAACATTCGAACGAAAGTTTTGGATACGCTTTACCAAGGCTAAATATTATCAACAACATACACTTGCATCGAGCTGCTCAGCTGAGTATGCTTGTCGGTAAAGAAGAAGAAGTGCCTATTAACATAACGGTTCTGGTTTGATTCGCTCAGCATACATTCTTTTCTCTTAAAATTGTGAAATAACGTAAACGGTTGAGCCTTTTGCGCGATTCACAATATTCAGACCCTTTTGTGCTGATTTACTTTTAACTATTGCAAATATATTTTCCCTTATATTCTTATCCGATTCAATTAACTGTGTCTTAAACTATCTTTAACAAATTAATTGAAGTCATTAAACAATTGAAACTTCTTCTTCTTGCTTGGCGTAAACGACCTACGAGGTCATGCCGGACTTATACAGCCTTTCTAGACTTATGGTTTACCACGTAGGCGGATAGTCAGGCCTTGCTACGAAGGGACAGATCGGATGAGAATTTAACTACGTCCGGCCTTCACAGGAGCCGGTGCGTCATCCATTAGACCACCGGGCTGTCCCTTTTTGAAACTACAAACATTTAATAACAGATGTTTAATATTACATATTTTATTTACATTATTAAACCCATTTTTATGATTTGTAACCACCAACAGTATTATTCTCCGATACTTCAGCATCTTTATTTACAGGATTTACTTAAATGTATAATATATATATGTTTCTACTATAAGCAAATGCTGCATAGCATTCATGTAATATATTTTTATGAGACATGTTCAAAAACATTTGGCTACTTTTTTTGGGTTCACAATTCGTCATTAACGATTTATATTAAATCATGCACGATCGAGTTTCTTCGGCACAAACAAAAGCAGTTACGTTAGGGATGCAATTTTCACGACCTCTGACCTCTGCGGAAAGAGATGCAACAAATATATAACAGGTGGTGTAAGCTTACACTTGCTTTCCTGTCCACATTTCTTCGCGAATGACAAATTATTGCATAAATTATTGGTATTATTGGTGTTGGCAGTTTTAAATAGGCCGAACGAATTTCACCATACAACAACTACCACCATCCCTCACGGACATTGCTCCTCTGTATGTTTTTTTTTTATCCCGGTGCGAATGATCGTTTAAGTGTTTAAGGGGCTAGAAAGAAAAAAATAAACAACCCATGAAACCGGCTGCACCGTCTTTTTATGGCCTTGATCTGAGCGCTACGCGGTTCTCTTCCCCGTTCCATTTCAGGACGAATCCCAAATGTCGCGGGTAGATCGAAAGTTGCCGCGTGCGTGCGCCGGGACAACTTTTTCCTGATGCCAAGCATTTATCTGTCGCTCCAATCCCGTTTCCGTGGCAAACGCGGAAAGAAGGAAACCGGTAGGCGCACCTTCAGCCGTATCGGATTCAAGGACGCCAGAGTTTTGCTGGTTTGCTGGTGTGAAAAGGGAATACAAAAAAAAAACTTTCTTTTTTTCCTCGCTAAACATATTATGAAATCTCGGGTATAGGGTATCGAGACGATTTGCAATAAACGTTGCTTTAATGACAGGTTTTAATAACAGCACCTTACAATGTAAACTTAATCGAAGCTTTTTTACTGGTTTGTGTTTTAGTTTAGCTACGTTCGCAAACGCTAAGAAAAAATAATTCTTATACTTTAAAAATTACTCAAACGCGGTTAAAGGTTAACCGTTTTACTAAAAGTATTACTCATTTATTAAAAATCTAATAGCTACTACTTACAAAAAAAATTCTAAGCCTTCATATACGGATCAGTGCGCCTGGCGCGAAAAAATAGGAAAATTAAAGTAATTTATTGTATCCAAGCATATTGAAACACTTAATAATTATGCTTGGACATAATTAATGTACTTTTAGTTCATTTTTCATTATTTTTCGAAATAAACGTGCCAAGCGACTTGTGTATGGCCTCCTGACTGTTATCAATCGCGATTAGATAAATTTGCGTTTAGCAATGCTTTGAATCGATGTCACGTTTAACTAAATCATAAAATAAGACTCAGAAGTCTCCGCGTAACACAACATAATCTATAAATAATCGTCCACAAATATAATCAAAACCAGTCCAAAACCATATTCCAAAAGTCAATCAAACGAGTGACACACTTTGTCCTATCTATTGCGAAGACGCTACAAACACGTGTTGAGTGATCTCGCTTTCGCCATACAAGATCGGTTGAGATAGACCCAATGAACGGGTTTTCCAGCACATTTGCAAAACATTAGTTTATCATCCTGCCGATCCAACTAACTCCTGGTCGAACCGGTCCAACACGACAGGGTGAACTGTTGTGAAAACTGTTGCAAAAATGGAATTTCAATTTTAAACCGATCATCTTCAGCTGTTAAGCAACAGTGGGTCGCTCATCGGTAGGCTCACTAATTGATTTGGTTTTCTTGAGCACATGAGCGTGAAAATTGGGCCTGAAAGGGACTGTCAGTGAGATCGATCGATGAGACGGTACGGCTACGAACAACTAATGGTGGTGGTGTAGGTGTTAATGAACGCAAAACAACACTATCAATCATCATTATTCACGTGGATCAATATACTTATTTGTGAACAATGTAAAAAGCTGCAAAAAATGTGTTAAATAAAGCGATTATCTTTCCCTTTTTAACTTAACAACGTTGAACTTACTACAAATAGATCCTCTTGTAATACATTTGAACAATTGTAATATGTTCTAGAAATTGAAACTCTTTATCAGCAAAACAATGATAACGAGCAGGTACGAAACAAAGATGATACCCTTTAAACCCCTTTCATCGGAAAATCTAATCAACGATAAAACAAAAAATCTTTTAAGCATTGTGATAGCACAGTTTCATACGGACACGCGATTTCAAGAATCGTTATAACAAAAAGTCGCAGTTACACCACAAAGCAACACACTTCATGCAAACCACCAGACACGAACATTATTACCTCCAGTATCTCTGCGTTGACACTCTTCCGGTGCAACGTCCGTGCACCTTCGCGATCCTCCGACGATAGTGTTCGATCGCGCTGCACGACACTAGATTCCGGTGTCGTCACCGTCGTCCCTTCGACGTCCTGCCGTGAATCTTGATCGCTCGTAGTTAGATCACTGTTATTGCGATGCACCTTACCGCCCGTACCCGTACCGGACGACTCAACGCCAACACGCTGCATTGCGGCATGCTTCTGTACCACCTCCCGTATGCGACCCTGTTCCTCCCCGATCCAGCTCTTGAAGCCGCTCCACTTCTTTGTGATCTTCGCCTTCCGCCGATCAAAATCGATCAGATGCTTGCCGGACACGCTACGATTCTTCATCAGCGTGAGCCGCCGCTCGGACGGATGAAGCTGCTTCCGATGCTCGCAGTACTCATCACTATCCGGAAGTGGCGTGCCCAGCCCCACCGTCGACTGATTGATCTGGCGCGTCAACTCGTCCAGCTCGTCCATGGATACCGCTAGCTGATTGGCACCCGGACCCGCATCCGTCAGACTTTGGAAGCTGGCGGACTTCAGATCGAACTCTTCCTCCTGCGTCGAGTTGCTGGTAGAGGACGACGAGTCACGCCGTCGCCCAGACGGTGGTACATCGTACCTTGCCTCGTCCGGGCTGGGCAAGTTTTGGTACAGGTGACTGTCATCGCTCACCAGCGATAGGCTGATCTCGTTCAGAATATGGTGCGAGCGTGTCAGATCGTACGTCGACTCACCGTGCGGCTTACGGATCCCTTCCGACCGTGTGCTGCGCGGAAAGTCGTAGATACTCTCCACCGCTGGACTGTTCGGTACGGATAGTGTCGTGATGGCACCATTAGCCGTGCTGGCCGATATGTTCAAAGATGGTGCCTTCGCAAGGGAAAGACGCATCTCGGACCCGGGACGATGTAGATGCAGGTTGTGCGCCGACTTGGAGCGACTTTTCTCCAGCATCTGTCCGCCACCACTGCTCTGCCGCACGTTTTCGTCCTGAAAGCTACGGCAGTTGTTGTTGCTCTCGGGCAGAAAGGTAAACTTGATATCGCCAAAGTTCGGCAGCGAACTGTTCGCATCCACAAACACATCGTTTTCACTATCTTCCGAAGTGGATGGGGTCGCTACCGAGCGCACCCGTCCACCGATCGTTGGCACATTTGGCAGCGGCAGCTGCTCGACCTCCGAGTCCGTATCAAAGTCAAACTTCATCGTCTTGGAGATAAGCACCGGTGCACCGATCTCCGGCCGGAAGTCATCCGACCGGTTGCCGTTCATATCGTAGCTATCGGACAGCGGCTCGGCCACGCCACCCTTCCGACCGGGCGTTTTGCGTAGGAATCGGGCACCGATCACACCGGAGTAGCGCTTGCTTAGCTTGTCCAACAGATTCGATGACGACTTGCCGTGTTTGCTGGCCATGCTGGCCGCAGCCACGTGCTGCACATCGTAGTTTCTTTTCATCATCTTCAAAACCGACACCACACATAAGGCTTGCAAGTGGAGGAGGGTGGTTCCTGTACACTCCACGCTGACACTACCTTCGTTTCTACTAGAGGCGTTCGTTTTCACAATTTCCTCATTTTCTCCTGCTTTTCCTACACGCTACTTGTTCGCTTATCACTTGCTACTCGTTTTCCACAAACACACATACACACACACACACACACAGACCGCTTGGGCAGCTTTACGGAGTAACACCGATATCGGTCCCGCTTTTCACATTTCCTTTCGCACTTTTTCTTCCTTCTATAGATTTTTCTACAATTTTTATG
>KB694279.1:0-12359 GCA_000349165.1 Anopheles christyi | reverse complement strand
ATTCACTTTCGAATAAGCAAAGTCAGCATCCCACCACCTCCAACCGTCACCTTCCCAGTTGGATCCGATCCTCTTCTTCCTGTTTTCTCCTTTCTCACTGTCTCTCTCTCTCTCTCTCACGCCCTGACAACACGCAAACAGCTCGGTTGGAAAGTGATTCTCCTGACCTTCCATCGAACAGCCGCTTCCGTCACCTTTCTTCGGGCGCCCTGGAACTTGGAACAGAAGTATGGAATTGGATGGTAAGGGCCTCTTTTTTACAGTACTACACCTCTCATTTACATCGACTCGGGGGGGTGGGGCGAGGGATGAATCATTCCACTGGCCCTTTTTGCATGCAACGGGTCGGCATATTTTATTTCTTTTTTAAGTCAAACTTCTTCTGCAGACAGGTTTCATTACGTGACTACAAACTGTAACTACCATTGCTTCATTGTTGGTCACCCTTAAGCCTAGGATGGCCATACATCGTTGACTACGAAGAGGGATCATATTCGATCGGCATTTGGGGACTGTGTTTGCTTTGTGTTTTTACCTATCTACTCCCGAATGCTGGAAAAACGCTGGAGCGATTGCAGAGAGTGACAAAACCCAATTTTGTTAAGTACACTGCCAAAGGTGATACGGTATTTCAATGTTTATGTTATCAGCAAAGATTTTTAACTACCGTCAGCAGTGGAAGTTGTTTTTCAGTACTTGTGTGTATGTGGTCATACTAACTTTAAGCCATAGGTCAGATATACTTTATCTATTCCGGAGAGTGATAATGGATAATGTAAAATTAAGATTTTGTAGAAAACTGATTTTTACAGTCATCGTTTGTTTTTATAGAGATTGTAGAAGTATACATACAAATGTTTGTAAAGAGTCTTTTGGAGCAGATAATTGAAATGAAATGAAATAAAACCCTTGTTTTCTGGATTATTTCCACATTACTAAAATGCATTCCCTGTCACTGTGTTGCAAATAATTTTTATGGATTTTTCGATCAATTTAAATATTACGGAAGCTTTCAATATTCGGATGAAAGAGTTGAAATTACGATACTAGCGCGGCTTCATTAGTAATTCTTTATAAAACATTATCCCCGGCCCTAATAGGACTAAAACGCAGGGTTCAAAGCATCAAACAAGCAGATTTAATCGGCTTTCCGCCAGTTGTTTAGATTACATAGGACGATGTCCATTTAACCGTAAGGGTAATTTTAACGTTGTATGAACACATACATACACATATACGAACACATACACAAAGACAAACAAATACTCAAATGAGCATCCCTTTAAGCTTGCCTTCTGTTTTACGGTCACTCGGGAACACACGGCAAAACAAAGATAGTAAAAGTTTAATTACTATCGAGCCGTCATAAAATTTGTCGCTTTAGTTATGAGCCAAGTCGAACATCAGTTGGGTGAGAAGGACGAGGCTGGGACCATTTAATTTTATTTGAACCAAACGTATGGTGTCAGTATGTACAAGGTTACCCACATAGCCCCGGAAACGAACGCTCTATTGACATCTGTATTTCAAGCATTGATTCCTCCCCAGGGCAGGACGTAAACTAATTGCCTATCGGAAGGAACATTTCGCAAAGCACAGACATAAAAAAAGATGACTGAAAGGTTCGATTTTCGTGTTTGGTGTTCATACAAGCATTGGCCCTACATAACCCCCACAGCCACTAGATTGCGTATAGACTTTTAGCTCATTTTGCACTTCCTAGTCCGCTGTTTGCACGGTTGCTACCTATTGTATAATTTTATTGTTTTCGGTATACCTTCGGCCGTCGAAGCTTAAGGTTTACTCTCAAAATTTTCTAAAATTCCCCGCACTTGTTAAATTTGTGACAATCGGTCACTGGAGACCAGCATCCGTACGACGAACGCTTACCGAATGTTTATTAACCGCAAACAAACGCACTCCCTCGATGGTACCGCAGTTTCCAGCTGATGCTTTTTGCCTAAAATCCCATCGCACCGACAGATGTAGCGAATTATTATTCGCCTGGTCAGGCGATATCGTAAATTAGATTTTTACCTCTCCTGCTCCGGAACAACCTACAGACCACAACAGTCCACACAGATGCGGACCATCAGGGGCTGATTTTTGTTTGGTTCCTTTCGCTAGCTCATCGTGTCAGTTGTGTATATGTTTTGCTTCCCCTTTGGCTTGGTCGATCTCACCCGGACACGAACCGCAAGATTGAAGGTGAGTAGGTCTGCTGCCCCGCTACTACTTATCAGCGCTTAATGCTTCGCCGACTCCCTACCCTATTCTTGCTGTTCATGTTGTTCATCATCAACCCACAGGCCGTTCACAGACCGACCAACCGGCACATAGCGGGTCACTCTGGCTGTGGCCGTGCTTTTTTCTTTCTGGTCTTGTTTTTTTTTTTTTTTGAGTGGCTCCCCACAGGGGATGCGTGTAATATTTTGGAAGATTTTATGAGGTCGGAGCGGGTTTTTGGTGCCACGCGTTTTTCTTCCCTGACGTCCCTAGTTATCGATCTGTGCCACCACACCGTGAATGGGAGGAGGTTTGTGAGCATGTGCGTTCGTGCCACTGAAACTGTTTCTCGTTCCGCATTTCTCAGTGTACCACGCGCCCTCAAAAGCGCTCGAAATTCCCGAACAAATGCAAAGTATCCCGCGTGCATCCCAGATGCCAACGGTGGTAAATCACGCTGACACATATTTTATACCTTTCTGGTGCGATTCGCGTAACCTGAAAAGTTCAACACAAAACTCAAAAAAGACTCTCGGACACCCGAGTTTCGGGAAAGTGGCAAATTTTGGGTTGGGTTGACTTATTTGCCTGATGCGGTCTGTTTCCGGCAAAGAGGTGAGGGGAGGGAGGTTCCGGCAGAAATTCGAGTAGCTTCAAAATGAAGCTGCCCGGGTACTCCTGACAAGACCAGTCCGCCGCATGAAAACAAACTCCAATCCCCTACATCCGGAATTAATTTCATCGACTCTAGCATCTTCGGTACTTCAAAGTCGAACGCAAAAGAACGTTCGATGTTTAATTTGAAAAACAAAAACCAGCGAGGTTCGGAACCGGATAAATTGTTTCACTAGGGGGAATGGGGATGGTGGAATGATCGGTTAGATATTGATTTTAGCGTTGGGTTAAGACATTTCTTGCTTGCATCGAGCTGGGAAAGGAATTTATCAGACCATTCCATTTCTTTTTAAAGAAATTTTGGTGTATTTTTGTATATACCTTATTCTTTAATACAAAATGGAGAGAAAAAATCAATAGATATGAAACGAAGTCATCATCAGTGTATAGTAAGCTATTAATTCGCTTCGTCAGCTTAGTTGTTAACCTTTTGCCAACGACTTGATAAATATCTTATTTATATTTCACTAAAACTTTACCTTCGGCATGATGTAAACAGTGGTGCCAGTATCGAAGAATAACTTTATGAAGTTATTCAGAAGCAATGAATCAATCGCGCTTCCTCAATACCCCATCGGACAACGGCGTAACAATTTGGTAGTACCGTACGCAAAGATGATTTGGCCAACATTTTGATGGGTAGTAAATCGATTACCCTGCAAATGAATACTATTTTCACCCCAGCCACACTGAGAGCATCCCATTCTACCCAGTCATCCTTGCAGTGACTAGAGAAAGTGTCTTCCCACGTCTTCATCAAACATTAAAGAAATTCGTATTCGTCACACTCAGTTCACTTTGGCTACAGGCTGGCCTTGTGGCACGAAGCACCCAGACAACGATGTGTGCCACTTTCGATCAGGACATCCAAGCCTTCGCACCGGATCCATCACACATTTGGCTCGCAGCCTGTCAGCCCCAGCACTTTGACCGAAAAGGAAAGCCGTAGCAGGGAAAAGAAATTCCGATAAAAGCTTACAGTAAAAGCAGCAACAACAGCACCCCTGTATCAGCTTTCCTCCGAGAACAGGTTTTTTTTCTGTAACTTCTATTGCTCATCTTCACCGTTGGCGTTGAGATTGGATGCAGTTAATTGAGTCAACGATGAGTACAGTGAGCTGCGGGTCAATAGTGTCTTCGGTATTCCATACATGTTCCTTTTATGGTTTGTACAATTATTTGTGTGAGTGTGTTTCTCGTTTTCCATCTGTTGACTGATTGATATATATTCAATTACATTCGTTACTACAAAGCAACCTCACAAGTGTGGAAGTTTTTATCATCGATAGTGTATTATATAGACCGCACCTTTAAAGGCACTCAGGAAATAAGTTCGTAAGGAAAAATATATGTTTTCCAAGCTTAAACGTTCGTTATAAAAAACGCTGCATTTGATTTCATTTAATTTTATTTTTCAATAAGTTGGATGTTTGGACGGCCTGACGATGAGTTAGGTTGATATGTAATTTATGGAAATTGTCGAGTAATTTAGAATAACGAATCTCTAACCAATGGCTAATATTTCCTTTAATTTGTTAGCAATCGAATGGAATGATATTATTTCCTCAAATAGAGTTGCCTGGATGCGAACAACAAAACAAATACGCAACTGTGCCATGTCACGTGCGCTCCGAAGAAGATTGCTATATTACTGTGTCGCTATTTGTTAGCAGACTTCCAAGAAACTCATTCACTGTATCCTCTGCACTGTGTGACATTTCCCTCAAACACATTAAACGCAGCCCGCATACCATAAACATTTTATACAGATCGTCTTGCACAGCTGGGTAGTTAGGGCGCGAATTGATAGCAAAGGAATAGGGAGAGTTGGGGCAAAAAAGAGTTAAATAATAAAAATACCCGTATCAAACAGCGGCAGCTTCAGGGTTCGTTGACATCGATAACGTTTTTTTTTTTATAAATTCTGAACCAATGTCGCTAGGAATCAAATAGAGCGGTAGCGCAGCAGGTAGCTTCTGGTTCAATTTTGAGCCTTTCCTTTGTACGGAATAGGAAAAGAATCATGAAACGGGCTGCGAGAGCTGATCGTAGTGACAATCAACTTTGCCAGAATCCACTGTCTCTTAGCAAAAGTGGGCACACACCCGAAATCGAACGATGGTTTGCAATCGGCTTTCGGTATTCAAAATCGATCGCTACTGCATTATCCGCTTTGATGCACTTTCACACACAACACAACCGTGCACTTTCTCAATTGAGCTTTTTCTTATCCTTTTCTCGCTACGATTCCGTTCTCTCTCTCTCACTCTTCATGTCACTTCTGTAGCATCGTTGTACTAGTGTAGCACACTTTCAGAAATCGCGAGGGATCAATGATAAGGTTATTGCATTGACGCACAATCACACATTCCGCAAATAAAACACCAGCAAAAAATCGACCTTTTTTCTCCCTGTGACACAAGAGCAGGGTTCACATATACTGGTACGCACCACGCACAATTTGCACCTTTCACTTCCGTTTTGATCCGTGTCGAAGTATACACGAAAATATTTAACACTTCACACAACACCGGTTTAGTTTTATTTCCTTTGCTCGAAAACTTTAAACGAAATAGTAACGCTACTCGCTGTAGACAAGCATTGAGAGAAAGAGAAAGCGACAACAAACCAAGAAAAAAAAACAAAAGCACAGTTTAGTTAAGTCACGCACGCGATCACCCTCCAACACACTACGGGGCCACTGATATGCCGGGTTTGCAAGTTAGGGTCGCTTGTATGTAGACGTCTTACTTCGACCGATTTCTCCAGCCAAATAAATCCGGTCGCAACGCTGGGGCGATCGCGAGCTTCAAACCGATCGTAGCCACACGTTGTTCCCGAGAGCGTTTTGTGCACGATCACGTGCACCGTTGTTGGCTGGGGTGTGCTGCGAGCGAGCAGTGGAGCGTCGGTGCAGTGGAGAGAAAGCAGCTTCCCAACCAAAACAAGATAAAGAAAAACGATCCAGCAGCGCACTGGTAAGGGGTGGCTCAATGCATGTCGTCATCGAACATCCTCGTTGTGAGAGTAGGGTTTCGGTTCGCTCTGCGATCGCACATTGTCTGTTTCTTTTCTTGCGGACAGCACCCCGCAAGAGAGCAACTTGTTTCAGAACTGCATGCTGTAAAATGTGACCGGTACAGGGGTGAGTTTTCCGGTTTATCCGGACACCAGATGTTTGCAGTTACGCTGACGTCGACGAAACACACACACACACATGCACAAGAGAAAAAAATCAACTGTGAGAATTCGACCAACCAAACTCAGAAGCTCTGGAGAATGTTAATCTTACCTACAAAATACGATAGCACTAATGAGCAGAAGGCAGGAGATCGGAACCGGAGGAAAGTCGATGCTTTGTGTACTTTTCGACCGACCGAGAGGGTGTGCGGTTCGATAATGCATTAGCCGCACCATCATAGTAGGCGGTGAAGCATTTGAAAGCCGAAAACAAAAACTAGCAGTAGCAGCATAAACGGAGGTGAAAAGAGCAATCTTCATACCGAACAAAAACGATGGTAATATGTTACACAAACACAGGTGACGGGAAGCTTAAGATGGGAAAAAATGAAACACTCCCGCCAAGCTTTCACATCATCCCGGATCATCAGGTGAGTGTCCGACAACGGGTACGACCTTACGGTCAGCTGGCAAGGGCAATAAACATTACATTGGATGTTAGAAAGACATCACCCGCGAACGTGCTGAGTAAAGCGGACTTACGAAAATTTTCTTTCCACCAACATAATCCTCCCCCTCGCCCTTTGATCAGGTTTATGTGTTTATTTTTATAGCTCTCTAGTTAATTCTACCAAATTGGATGAGCTGCACTTCGGAACGTGTACGCGCCGGAAATTTACATGTAGATTTAACTTCGCTCGAAAGCTGCTTAACAGCGGTAACAGACCGTTCTGGTCAGTCTGGCCAGTGGGTTGGATTACTGTGCCAGAATGGGAGTGAAAGTTTGAGTTCTGTTATAATTGCAGCCGTATATCGAGACGTTCTGAAAGTTTCTCTTTCGTGTTTAAGTAGCAATAAAAAAAAGGTTAAAAAAGATAAGCATTCACCACGTTTTAGTGATTTGATTCAACGTTTCAAAACTGACAATATATATTTTGTATATATATACATGTAAAATAGATCCAAAACCATTAGGAAGAATTCCATAAAGGTAAATGTGACAATTTCTTGAAAGGGTGGTTCAATTTTATGATTAATTGACTGTATGAGTTATAACAATAAAATTCCCTTTGTAAAACAATTTTCCTATTAGTTTGTTTAAAAATTACTAAAATAAAAGATGCCGTTCCGAACATGGATGATTTACAATACGGTACAATCTTTAAATCTGTGTTATGCAGACATTAGTCTAGTGTTACTACCATATTATGAAGAAACAATAATTAAAAATAAGCCTATTGTACAGTTACATTCTGTAAGGGCTTACGTTAAATTTGCTATTATTTACAGCATCCTAGTATACACATTTAGTTCATTAAGTTGATTGGTATTGAATCGATCCTTAGCTTTTCACTTATTTGATTGTATATTGTAAATGAAACATGTTTTTTGTTTGGATTAATTGCTTTTCTATAAAATTAAAAAAAAATTAAACAATAAATTTATAAGTTTTTATAATAAGTTTTTCCAGACATAACAACCATAAGCTACTCATTTTCTATCAAATAACCATCAGTCATCAGTCCATTGGTATCTTACAGAATTGTTCTGGTTATAGCGTAAAAGCGTGCTTCAGACAAACAAAAGCCTAACTACAATGTAAATCGCACTGACAGATATAGATCGGACAGGCCTTATGGGATGAAACATGTTTCGCTCATTGGGCAACTTTTACTATAAGCTGGCCGTGTCGTTACCAGAACGGCATTGTCTGCGACCGTTCGCTACAACAAACGAGACGCGATGTACCTACACCGGCATTGAAATCTTTTGATCGCTTCAAAACGATCCTCAAACCGCTTATCATGTGTACGTGATCGTTCAAAGGGAAATCCTTACCTTTGTTACATTTCCTTTCCAGTCTACTCATCTGAAGAGTCGGTTTTGCTTCGTTTTTTTTTCGACAAGTGATCGGACGCCCAAAAAAGAAAGATAATTTGAGTCACTTTCTCATTGTGCCTAGCTAAGTACGAAGTACATTTTTTTTCGAGGAAACTTTTCATCATAATCACGCTTAATAAGTTGACGGTGTTTTTTTTCCTTCCGGAACACAAGTGTAGCTCGTTTATGATAGAGCGCTCTTCCCCGCTCAGCTGTGTATGGATTGTATCACTGTCATTCGATCAGCGTGTAGGCACATTCACTTACACTCCTAGCCTTGAAATCAGCTTTAAAGAGTACACTTTCTTTCAATTCTATTCATTTGTCATCATGCTGCGTTCCCTCTGCGAAGAGCTCCCGCCAGCACCCGTGGCGATGATCATCAGCATCTTCATTATCTTCACCATTTCAATGGATCGACTGGTGGGCACTTGAACTAGGTGTAAGTTTTTGGGACCAATTGCTTTTGTTGCCGTGCACTGAAAGTTGCTTTCTTTTCCTTGCTCCTATCGCTCAACGATCCAAATACGACACTGCTCACTAAACCTTCTTGTGCCAATCCAATAAAAACCACACAATTGGAAACTCAATTGATGAGACCTTGGACGGACTTGTGAGCGGTTCGTTTTTGCTTTAGTTTTATGTTTGCATTTAGCATTCCCTCTCCTTTTCGTCTTCTCTCCTGCTGTCACTGAATAGCATTGCCCCTTGCAAATAGTTCCCCGTTTCCAGATTCTGCCAAATCCAGGCACCTTCACTCTCACCAAGCCGCACAAGTGCGGCGGTCAAGATTTCCCTCTCACCGCACGAAAGCGAAATTAACATTCACACTCGGTGCACCATTTGCCTCGAATTTGCGTCTCCTCCGGGAGAGCGTTTGCTTTGCCAGCTGGTGTAGCCGGTTTCGTTGTCGCTTACCCCAAAACAACAATTGCCCGCATACACCCCGCCCCATTGTCGCTGATCAGAGAAAGCACTTGCGAGACCGCACCCGTCCCGACTATTCCTTGGACACTTTCTGGCTTAGGCCGTTGACTGCCAACATCATTTGGCGTAGGAATCGGAAAGCTTGGGTCCACACGACCAATACCGATGCAACTGGTACGCATTGAACCAAAACCTCGTCATTCGTTTGCACCAAACATACACACACACACACACACCTCACTCCATCGTTTGGCAATCCGGTCAACCCGGTGTAGCCTTTTTTTGGGACGAAGGTTTCTTTTTTCCTACGGTGATTGGTGTTGTTGTTTATTGTTCTTTCTGGGTCACCAAATTGATTCGAAACACTCGCGCACACTCACTGTTTACTTACTTTCTCACTAATTAACGTTCACTCTCAAGTACAGATTGGGGATTCCGGACTACAGACCGTGTATTCCGTTGGATTGGATGCCCAAATTGCACACGTAAGTATAGTGTATTGTATGTGTGTGTTTGTGTATTTTTGTAGTCTATTAATATGTGTGTCGCTCACTAATGGAAGTAAATGAATGATTCCGAACCGTTGGTGCACATTTAATAATGTTATGCCGTCAGGCATTCGTTCGCGAAAATACCTAAAATTATTTGGATAATAAATGCGGTGCGGTCCATGGTATAGACGGAAACGTTAATGGACTCGAGCTTGAAATGGATGTTGACTCGGTGGGGAAGTGTGTGATCTTTCGTGACATTCGTTCAAACACTTGTTTACAGCTGACAAACACCGATGAAACGTGTTTAGTTGGAATGTATTTTCTTAATGTAATACATTTTCAATTTTGCATGCTAAGCAGAACGGAAATTGATACATTAATTGCAGCATCACATTTCTAGGGACACAATTAAAAATTTGTAAACCATTTTTACCTTTCTATGGTAAACAAATCAGTCAACATCATTCAAAATATTAATAATAATTCATAACACTCCTCACCATGTTTTCGACCATTTTTGGCCGGTGCAGATTTTTCTACATTCAATGAGTTGGTCGCGCTCAACTCATGGGTTACGCATGAACTACAATAACGTTACATATCCTGTCATTTTATTTTATTTGTGGTAATAGTTATGTAATCAACCCTTGTATTTTGCATCAACCCTTGTGGGGCAGTATCATTTATTCAATGGCAAGCTCATACGCTTGTTTCTATAGTTCAGAAACAACTGACAATTATCATGAACGTCTCAATCCGAAACAAAAATATTCTTTTTTTCTTTTTTTCTATAATAATTAAAATTTTGCTCGTTAAAAACAAAGCTTGCTCAAACCTGTGCTAAGATTCTTTGACTGCTTTACTCTTCTTTTTAAAGGAGATGTGATCGATGGACTTTAATATTCAGTAATATTGAGATCACAGTTTTTGCACATCAATACCTGATACCCAACTGAATTGGTTGTATAAAATTAACTCAATTTCCAGAAAGGTATTACCCTACCCAAATATCCCCACTGTTACCATTTCTAGGTACCAATAAGGGGCTGGATCATAAAGCTTTAACCTAGGGGTTAAGGATCAGCACAGAGCACTGAAAATTCAATTCCATTACGAGCCATTGTCGCAAACCCCTCGCTGTTCGAATGAAGTACTTTTATAAATGAAAATTTTACCACCAAACTGCAGTGAAACTGAACATAAAAGCAATTGAGTAGCGTGAGAGAAGCAAAGGCACCCTCCAATACACAACTGTATGCCAATCTTGTTTCATTTTCCCGTCCCAGTAACCATGGGTAGCGGATCCTTTTTTGTTGACCAAAAGTTCGTTTTCCCGCCAGTTTTATTTCATATCCATGGCTGGTGCTCAAAACAATGTTCCATGTGCTCACGTTCATGTAATGAAGCCGCACAAAAAGTCGTAAAGTAAATTGCCCTACCATAAACGAACCACCACTTTCAGGGAGCTGTTTGTTTTGATCGCAGTCTGCGAAGGAAGGGAAATGTTCAGAAAAATGTCGACAACACGATGTTATCGATAAAATCAATTAACTGCTCCAGTGTTAGCATTTGCCAGTCCTAAGCAAGCACAAGCGAACGCGCATGGCAAAACAAAAAAAAAAAAAATAGAATACTCATCTCCACATGAATGGTAGTGAGTAAAGTCTAGTTATTATTTTTTGACAACCTGTCAAACGGTGTCAACTGCGAATATATCACCATCCGGAGCTCAGCGAAGTTTTCGTAATGGAACCGGTAAATCATTTTCCATTTTATTACCCCGCACACTCATTTATCCATCAGTCTATCTTTAATCCGCCGCGGCTCATGTTGGCATATGATGCGTATGAGTAAATGTGGGAGGCCTCAATCAAGGTTGGTCGTGGTCTGATAAAGCAATTTGTTTGCTTTAACCGATAGGCCGTAATGCTGCAAATGGAAAGATAATTTTATAAAACAACAAGTAAAGATGTGTGAATTAATGGTAGCCTTTTCTATCCACTAGAATGCAACATGTGGAGTGTACACCATATGCCATAATTAAGTGTGCAGATAGGTGAGTAAAAAGGTTAATATTGAAACCGTGCACGGTTCAACGGAGTAAAAACGAACAAATATGAATCACGAAACTAAACCGAGGGAAAACAGATAAAAGGGCCGCAGGATAGAATTAGTCCAACCGCATGAAGACTGTGTATTTTTCTATTATAATTTTGTTAGGATCTACTGGATGTTACACCTATCGTTAGAACGTAATAGGATTATACTAATGTATATCAAGTTTAATAGGCTCAATGGCACTCAGAATAAGGGGCTTATCCTTTCCACCATTTCATTTATTATGTTTACCTGGTGCGCTCGGTAAGTTATAGTTTCAGATGTAACGAGTGCAGGTCTTTTCTGTATCTTTTTAACAAGTCTTTTCTGACCATTTTTCCAGAGGTTTCGGCCATATTCCGCTTCGTGTCAGTCATCACGGTACACACAAAACGATAAGAAGAAAATATATATATATATATATATAAATCATTACAAGCAGTAAGTCTCCGTTACAAGCTGAACCGCACACAGACGCCTTCCAGAATACCGGACCACACCGGAGCCCCGTCCCGGCTGCACCCTGCAACAGTATGCAGCCGAAACGCAACGCTGCCTCACGATCCGAGCGACCGGAAAGGCTGTACCAACCTCAAAACCAGCAAGTTAAAATGGGTCGTAAGCGCGACAAACAATATCGACCGATCGGATAGGGCTTGAACAGCCCATCCTGGAGACTAAACTGATCCAGCGAATAAAGATCTTAAAATAATACTAACAAAAGCGTTTCTAACACAATCATGGTTTAAAATTAGATATAATAAAATTGTTAGAAATGCTACTTTGCAACATATATTTCGGCGAAGGAAACGATGATTTATTCGATGATTAAAAACAGGTCAGTTTAGTAGCAATTGTGATTTTCTGTAATCCAGTTAA
>KB694268.1:0-12368 GCA_000349165.1 Anopheles christyi | reverse complement strand
AAACATGATTGAACTCACAACTACCATCACCGCGCTCCCGTATATCTTTGCGTAGTGCCGACATCAGACCACCTCTAAACAATCTCGTACGATCTGTGCAATCATCATCATCATCATCATCATATGCGTTGCTTGCATTTTCCTCTCCTCTTGAGTACTGTTTGCCGGTACAACGTGTGAAGGAGCGAGCAAAACGACAACATAAACACGCCACCCCTTCTTCTCTTTCTTCCTACCTAACATCAATTACAATTCTTCCACTAATGAGCCAGACGCATGCATCTTTTCCCTTTAGCTTCGGTTACACACAATTCGCAATCGATGATGATTATGCCTCGTTGCCATGTGCTCGCATTAAACATTTTGGGAACCATTATCGTGTTAGGATTGGTTTTTCGAAGCGCCAGAACGGTTTTTCTCAAGCACTTCTATTCACCCGGCAAAAGCGACATCGGGACCATGGCTCACGCTGTACCATGCTACTGACGTATATTTTGCGTTTCTATACACACGCGCTTCCCCGTGAAATTAAATGTGTATTAGTGAAATCGTTATTTTCTCCATTGCCATCAAAGCTGACTTTTGGGGCACAGCGTGGATTCTTTGACCGAAAAATAGTAAATATTAGATAATCAGCCCACAAAGCTGTGTGGGCTAATTTCAAAAATCGATCTCAGTATGACCACCATGTTTTGTTTAAGTGTTTGATTGTACTCTAAAGCTACGCTTGATAAGAGACCGCGTCGTAGTATACGTCTCAACTGTGCTCTACGTATACATTTATCCAATCGCCGCTCATCCCTGCATTCCAGTCGCACCTTGTGTACTTTCGCGTCGATAATGTATTCCACGATACGTTTTTTCCATTCATTTCATCGTGCAAATAGCACACGCTTACACACCGTGTAGCCAACAACAGCAATTCAATTATTCGAGAAAAAACACACACTAATCAGGACAACGTTTTTTTTGCCAACAAACGTGGTTTGTCAACATCATATGTATGTGTATCGTAAATGTTACGACGGCGAAAGTTCACGGAAGACGCTTAACATGCAGAAATATTTTGTCTTATCATTTCGATACACAATGATTGACGGCCAATGGGGCTGGTTTTTCAAATGTTTTGTGGCAAACTTTAAAGAAAACCATACACCATTCATAATTTCTATGAGGAGCCGTCAATAACGTATCAATGACGATGTCGACGTACATTCGCACCGCGCTGCATCGATTTCTTTCCACGCACTTTAATCTCTGTATGCTGTTGTCTAGAAAGTAATATATCCGTATTTACATGGCACTGATTCCGGCATTCAATGAGCAGTTTGGATTAAACGATTTCTTGTTCGTTTCCATCTTTCCACTTCAAGCATGTTATCACTCGCTATCGCTATCACGTCCATTATATTGCACAACACCACTTTCCAAGGATTCGTTCCACTAATTCTGACCAGATTGCGTTTTACTTCATGGACGATGCTATCATATATTTTCCATGACGAAAAAAACACATTCTACAAAAGATGAATTCGCCAAAGGCTTTTGTTTGCTTCGTACAACATAACGCTGACAAGATTATTAACATACCTGTGCGGATATTTGTGTCCAATATTTTAGCAACGAAGTCGGGTTTAGCGCACTCAGTCTGACTCACGCACAATAGTTTTGGATGGAAAATGCAGCCTCACAATTTTTCACCGTCCACGATTTGTCAACAACATCAAAATTTGCCAAAATGTCAAACGAAGTTTGCCAGGGGTGAACAACTCGGAACTGCTTCAAATTTGACGTGGAGATGGAAATATTCCACAACTTAAAATTGACTCATCTATTAGTAATCAAGCTTGGTTTTATTCCGTAACAAAGTGTCACCCTTTGATCTTCTCTGTTTAATTTTACATTTTACATCATTTTAGCAAGGTTTACCATTTCAACGAAGGCAAGCATGATCTTCCTTTTTTTATATATTGCTACGACGTGGTTGGACGACTAACTATTTAAAGCTACCGGTTTGACATATGTTGACAGCAGAGGCAAACGCGGGTTTTGTAACCAAATTAAAGTGTTTACAGCCAGAGTACCCACGCACGAAACTCCGATATCAAGGAAAGTTTTTTTTAAAACAATTTTCTCTGTAAAAGACCATATTTTTCTTCTAAACATGGCATCGATGATGGAAGGATTTGTTGCTCCCATCTTTCACCGGTGGTACCATCAAAATAGCATCATATCATCCCCGGACAATGGAATCCTTTATTGTTCCCGTTACGATATTGCATACATACCGCCACTGGATAAAAATTGCTTGCCGAAGACTCAAATCATCAAAATTAATGGATTGTAAGTATTTCGAAAGACGTTGGGCATCTATAAAAGTTGACTGATTCCGGACTTTAATATAGCATTAAATCCCTCGCCTGTTCTCCGGACTGGACTGCTAAACGTTTGTTTGCTACACTGGACGAGTATAACAACTTGTACGTATGGGATCTGGATTTGGAGCAACCTATCCATGGACATCGCGGACATGCAGCAGCACCGAAAGCCTTGACATCGAAGAAACAGTTCGCCGATGTAACATCTGCCATTTGTTTTTCCTCACATGGAAAAGTAATTTCAAGTGATCGTTCCGATCTTGCTGTGTATTGTTTGCTCACGGACAGCTACAAGTTTATGCCGGACTTCTTCCGCAATAAAGCTGCCGTTACTATCGTACCTTCGCCGGTCGATCGGGATGTTTTTATCGCTGGGCTTAAAGATGGGTTGATACAAATATTTTCTATAAAGAAAATGACCATCGTACACACTCTCCGTAGCCACGACAAAGAAATCGTCTCAATTGAGTGCATGAACGTGCCTGTGTTGAAAAGTACCGTATGGAGAAAGCGAGACAAGCCGGAAGCTGGAACCAGCAAAGTTACGGAAAGTGCGACTAAAAATGTTGAAAACAGGCCCAAAAAGCAGGCCCGCAAGAAGGCTGTACCGGTAGCGGATGATTCAGACTTCTTGGACATTTACGATTTCAATGAAAGTCAGGAAGAATTCGGTACCATCATTGATCGAGAAACGCAAGATGAAAAGCGTAACGAGTTTCGGGAGAAAGCTAAAACTGTCGAAGGATTTAACTTTCTTGAGGCCTGCGAAAACCTGAAGGAAGATATTTTGAAAGCTGCAAATCGTAGAGACGATGAGGAAGAGGAGGATGAAGAGGTCGTTGAACGATCTGCTATAGCGCAGGACGACTTTAATACGGATGATGAAAATGATTTGGATGATTGTGAAAAGTTAAGGGACTACGTGGTAGTTGATAGTGCAGATCGTGAAGCTGAAGTGGAACCAGAGGATGAGCGTGAAGATTATGAAAGCAAGCTCATTCTGGTTAGTGGTAGCCGGGAAAATGTCGTTTGGTTTTGGGACTACGAAACTGGACTTCCCATTGACAAAATTGTCATTCCATCTGATGCCAATGCGCGACTTTGCGATACTTTATTTACAACTGTTGTGTGGGTGGATGAATCACACGTCGTTGCGAACAATTCAAATGGACAGGTGATCGAGTGGAAGGTAGCATTTAAGTACAAGAACGATCGATTGCAGCTCGTCGCCCAGGAAAGCTTGGCACCATATCCTGTAGAGAAAATTTTCCAAGTGATTCGCGCTAACGGGCTTACCAAGACGGAAACCAATGGCCGATATTTGTGGTGCTCGTCGATCCATCGAAAGATAAGCTGTTTGGAAGTGGCTGAATCTGGAAAAGCGTCAGTGATCGTAGATTACGCTTGCATCACTCCAACTAATCGTTGTGTGGTGGAAAATCCCCTTGAATCCATGGTGTGAGTAAATACGTGCCTAGCTGCTGAATGTGTATTTAGAATTCGCGCTTAAGAATTGCATTTGTTCTTTCCAGTATTGCCCTCGCGAGTGGTGCACCAAGAATAGAAAAGTTAAATTTAGCAAGCTTGCAGCATGACAATATTCCCTTCAAATCGTTTTTCAATAAATTGAGCGGTTTAGTGATGTTTTTGGCCTGGCATCCGGAGGAAGAAGATAAGCTGGCGTTCGCAACAAATGAAGGGCGGATCGGAGTGCTTGATACTAGCAGTATGAGCAATTTTCCTGTTATAATGAAACCATTCACCAACAAAGAAGTGTATGCTTTGCATTGGTGTTATTTAACCGACGACAAACAGGAGAAACGATTGGTGTTGTTTGCATGTGGTAAAAATGAACTTGCTTATTACCACATGTCAGGCGTACATAAGTATGGTAAGCTGAGATAATGATTATTTGTTTTTTATAATACCAAAAAAAAAACGTATTTTGTATGTATTCCGACTCTTAGAACCCATGAGATGTAAGCAGTTTGGTCAAGTATCTAACATATCAGGGGCAGATAATATGTGCTTTATTGGTACTCAGCAAGGAACCATTTATATAAGCGATTTGGATCAAAACCTCAAACAACTTTACCACCAAAAAGTTGCTAAACGGTATATCAGCTCAGTAGAGTACAAGCAAAATCATCTTGCCGTCGGTTCTAATGACCATGTTATTCGAATGATCAACATAAGCGACGGTTTTGGCGGTGAGTTTAACGTTTAACGTTAATGATGTCCAGTAAGGTGGCTTGAACAAACGGGATTTTTATTTCAGGCGAGCAAGAAAAAGAAATAATTACACTTGAAGGACACACGGATGGTATATGCAAATTGCGATGGAATCGTGGAGACTCGATGCTCCTGTTGAGCACTAGCTACGATTGCACTATTCGAGTTTGGGATGCTCTATCGGCTACCTGTTTGAATGTGTTCTACACAAAATCCATTGCTTACGGGGCAATATTTTCGCCACTGGATGATAACATAATACTTTTCGTTGGAAAAGGGATCCCACTTACGTGTTACAATTACACCAAGCAGCACGAAGAAGTGTCGAAAGGTAAATTTTAAACTATTCTTTAAAGATTTACGGATCGATTCTCATGTCAAAGGTATAATAAATTTGAACTGATTATTTCTGCAGTATCAACAAAACCACCTAAAATCAAACTCGCTTCACTAGAAGATAGCAACCCAACGGAGTCCAAGCAAGGGAATAAAAGAGGACGGGCTAATAAAAAGGCAAATGCTGTGGCTGTTAGTGATGGAAACACTGTCAATGAAGCTGTTGATCAATTGACAGATGAGGTGAAGAAAGTCACTCTAAAAGAAAACGCTACCGTAAAGCCTGCAACCCTATCGACAACATTCCAACTTACGCATCGTGAAACGAACAAAACAAAGGATGTTTTAGAATGTATCGTCAAATTGCTGCATACACCGGAACCGGAACCGGAACCGACCGATTTGGAGGGAGATGAAAATAGCAGTGATAACGATTCGCTCGATGAAGAGTTTAACCGTTTGACGAAACCTAAATCAAGCCAAGTGAACCACCCGGTAGTTGAACCTGCGGTACATCAAATTGAAGTGAACTCGCAAGATGAAAAAATGTTTTACAATGAAAGGCTTTTCTCGACCGAACAAAACCTGAAACAACTTATAGAGGAAGAGGGTAAGCATTTGATTGATTTGTTGTTGGAAAAAAGTGGTCGATTAGCAACATTCATAATATTTTAGCAAAAATGCACACCATCACGGACACCTCATCGATTGGACTAGTAATGTTACCCCAACTTTTACATAAGCTGAAGGATACTATTTTGGGATGCATTAGTAAAAAAAAGCTAACACCTCAAATGTTGGCATTAGCTCCCTACGTTTCGCACATGTGAGTATTTCGAAAAAAAAACACACACTACTTGTTGGAATGTCAATCAATTTTTGAAATTGAAATGAAATTATCTAGGTTCTGGCGTCAGTGTTGTCAGGCTTATGCCTATCAATTGATCGAAGGTCAGCAACCCTTAGCAGCTGTACCATTTTTCCTGGCCAGTCACAAGGTAGATATTTGTAACGGTGTATTAGCGTAAAAATATACAGCTTCCTGACACCCCTCCTTGACAGATTGATTCATCCATCGAAGAGCTTTGTGATGCCAAGTATTTCCGTGAAGCTTGGGTTATTTGTAGATTACAAAAAATGCCAGAGGATCCTATCTTGGAGCAAGTGGCGAGTAGATGGGCACATCATTTAGACGCCATTGGAAATTACGAAGGAGCAGCATTGGTGTAAGTATAGCTGCTGTAATATACGAGTCGTCGAATGCACAACTGTGATTTGATTGCTCTTACTTTAGCTGGACTGGAGTGAAGAAGTATAAAGAAGCCATAGAAGTACTGATGAAGCGTCGAGATATAACCGAGGACATCCAACGTACCATCGATGAGCTGAATGCAAAACTACTAGAGTCGGCCAAATATTAGGTTGACATGGTTTCATCCAATCATTCATTTGTACATTAAGCAGAAAGTAAGGTACAGCAAGCTGTCAAGCATTGTAATACAGTGGCACATTACATTTTTTTTCACTCCTTCTTTTTTTCTTACTATAAAATCAATTTTAAATCACATTTAACATTTCATGGGAACGTTAAATGTAGAAATAAATACTGAATTCATTTCGAAAACGTTCTCAATAATACTATGCTGTTGTTTACTTTACCGTTTGCAATGGATTCTCCGCACGGGTTTTCGCTCATGCTAACGGAAGCGGTAGGTAGTTGCGATTTCGTTTACGGCAGCAGCACCAGTACCGTTTCAACAAACCGCACCAGATCTGTCCACATACCAACTTTAGCGGTATGAGCATCATGGAGTACACAGCTAGCTGATAGAACCGCTGCGATGTCCACAGGACGGTGTACCGGAGCTTATCACCATCGAACATGGCATAACCGTATCCTATCTTCATTTCGCCCATTCTGTACGAGCAGGTGGGCACGATAAACTCCAGCAGCTCCCGCGTATCCTTGAGATAGTTTAAGTTAAACTCCAGTATCTCATGCCTGTTGGCTCGTTCTGTGTTAAGCGGTTCGAAAGCGATCCCCTGTGCCAGTTGATTACGGTGTGTCTTAACGTAGCGGGATTTGTGTTCGTGTGCGGAAAAAATCACATTTGGCTGAAAATCGTCAATAACCTAGAATGAAAGCGAAGAACAACATGTTGGTGAATTTAATAGGTTTGTTGGATTTTAATATTTAAGAGACTTTGGCAATCACAGCTTCATTCGTCTCTACAGGTGAATCTAATATTGACTACTATCCAGTCGTGTCTACCTTATATGCAAAAGGATCAGTCCATTTTAGTATAGGCATGTGGCTCAGAAGCACTGTGTAAGGCTGCTCTTCTACAGTGCTTGGCGTGCTGCTCATCGGAAGCGTCATGCTGATGCGATTTATGTTAAGGAATCGCAGCATAGGTTCGACCGTTATTTCATCCTGCTCGTTAAAGTATTGCTTGAACCGGAGCACTCTGTCGGATTTGATTGTTTCCAATCCCTCGCCACCAATATCGTTATCGCCTGGAATGTAGAACTGACCAATGGAATGTAACCGAGATTATTAAACCTGAAGAAGAAGAAGATAGTATGTTGGCGTTCAGCTCAAACGCACCATGATAGTGTTGGCAGTCGGTTGGGGGAAAATGTTAACAAAGCGGGTAAAGTAAGCTGCAAATTGATCATCGTTCGCCACACTTCCTTCGTCCATGAGATCACCCAGAAAGCAAATAACATCCGGCGATGTATGTTGCACCACACTTTTGTACGTTCGTTTTAAATGCCTATAAAACACGGAAGTGCATCAGATTAGATCAAGACTCATTTTATAACGCGATACATTGATATTTAACCCGATAAAGTATCAGCAGTGTGTTGTCAAACAAGAAGAAGAAAGTATCATTATGAATATGTTTTTAATACCCTTCAGTGGTGTACAAGGCCTTAAAGTAGGCAGAAATGGTACACAACTCGAGACATAATTTAATAACAGATGTTTTTCACTATTCATCATTATTCGGTATTATCATTTAGCACATGCTTGATCATTCACCAACGCGAACAAATTATCCAATATCGGTGAAATAATAAAAACCAAATTGAACACCGTCATTCTTCACTGTGGCTGATAAGATTAGGGATTCATACGCACGATTGGCGAAAGATCTGTCAATTTAGTTGTTCGGTATGAGCCAGCGCTGGCGACCGATTGATCCGGCCAATATGCCTGTTTCATCAATTAAGACGATGACGATTAATCAAGGTACATCGCGATAAACGTTCACACTAAAACACTCAACAAATTCGTCGAGTGCACTCGAGGAATGTAGATTTGTAATTTCTAAAATACGTTTAGTAACGTTGTCACAGCCCACTGTCACTAGCTATAGTTGATTCATACATACCGATCGGAATCAAAATTAGCAAGCGGCCAGTAGAGCTTCTTATCGAAGGTGTTGCCCAAAATTTGTGGATCTGCAACAAGAAGTATCTTCATGCAGCTGTCTGAAATACAAATAAAGAAATTGACATTTATTCCTATGAATCGACCTGTGCGTTTAGGTGTTAACGTCCTTCTCTTACCTGTTTCACACTTCAGCTCAGCCCACTGAAAGCTGTGATAGATGTGGATGAGATATTCATTGTACAGGATCAGACCGGCCAGCGTTGGAAGATAGATTTTCCAAAACAGCGGTAACCTGCGAAAGAAAAACAGCGTATCTTAGCAACCTGCGAACTGCGAAAACTTACTGCTTAGCATACAAAACGAATCATGCCGGCACTGGGTGGCATGCTTTACCTGCAAATACTCCTTTTCATCATGTCGTCTGATCAGTCACCGTCGTCCATCGCTTTGCGGTGACTGAGCCTGTTCGCAACATGACGAGCTGCCGTAACTGGGTGAAGGTTTGATACATCCCAAAAGGTGCACACATCGATAACGACACTTCACGTTTGCCTGCCTGCCTGTCTGGCGACTGATAAGACCTACCTCCTCCCCCAATGGAGGAGCCGATGGGATTCATCTAATCGTAGCGGCCAAATACACCAAGGAAGTTTGCTCGGTTCCGTTAGATGAAAAAACAGAATCCAATTTGCGCTAAAACCACAAGAAAGAAGCTGCTTAATTGTGAATATTATTTTACTTTCAGATTGTCCTTCTTGACGAGAGAAAATCTATTATGTTCAGTGTGCGTGAAACGCTAAAAGTCAGTTGATACGACAACGTGCATGTTTTTTTTTGTGTGTAGTTCCCGCGGTTATCAAGAGATAAGGTTTGTTTTGATTCAATGCTTTTACTACCATTCCTACAAAATTGTTACTATTGTTAACTCGAGCAAGAGAAAAAATAAAATAAAAATTTTAAATAATGCTGTGCTAACAATGAAAGGTTGTTGGGTAACAAAGCCACACAAAGACTGGAAAAACTCACGTTTGAGCTATGAAAAGAAAAACGAGACATATCGAGTGATTGGGGTAGAAATGGGTTTTGTTGATAATAGAAGGTACGTCGGCTTATTTTTAGAACAAATTTGTGTACAATCCAATGCCCCCGTACAGCTAAGAACAGGGTATGGAGATAAAAAAACCTGATTAAATAAAGAAAATCTAAATAAGGCAATCTAATACTAATTTTCTAATCCAGTGCTAGTATGCAATACAATGCTGTGAAAACAAATAATCTGATAATTTAGGACATATTCACATTAACAATTTTAAAAGTAACTATTAAATAACATTAAAACTTAATATTTTATACTATTCTTTTCTTTTCTTCTTCACTGCTTTTTCCAAAAAGAGTAAAGAAAATATTTTTTAAAAAATACTAAAAGCATTACAATCATATGCATTAAAAACACCAACGCAGAGTTATATTGAATCAGCCCTGAATTCCACATTTAAATCAAAAGAGAAAAAACTGCCAACAGCTCAGAAATGGTTTATGCTCATGCATGTCCGCATTAACGCATTACATATATATTCATGTTCATAAACTGACGAAGCGATAAATTAGTTCGATCTTGAAATGATCATAAGTAAAACATGCGCCCCGCTCCAAGGGGAATCACTCGGCTCACTGTATACACTCTGTACGTTCGTTGTGTAAGTACGCACGTTACTAGAATGGTTAGTGTTCCATTTTTCTGTCCAGCCATTAATCGCCGCCTCGTACATGGCCGGCACAAAATCCCGAGTCGATAAGTTGACTTCATTCATTCGCTCAGCACCAGCAGACCACGGTCGGTAGGCAGTGTTTCGAACACCCGTGATTACGGAAGTCCAATAGCAAGTTTTACCATGTAAGTTTTGCATATTTGTTTTGTTTTGTTTACAAGTTCAGTGTCTACTTTTACAAGTGTAGTGAGATTGAGATTTTTACATTCTACGTAAACGGAATCGGCCGAGTCCAGTTGATTCGTTGCAGATGTGTTTGATGTTTGGAGATGCATGACAAACTAATTGATACAGTTTAACGCATGACTCCACCGCCCTCCCAGTACGTACGCCAGTGACGTGCGTAAGGTCATTTATATTCGGTCCGCGTAATTTTCAGCTGCATTACCGTTTGCTTCGTTTCAGTCGCGTTAACGAGTCGTGCCGTTCTAAACGGTCATCGATTGAGTGAAATGAAATTGAAAAACGTAGAAGGAGGGTTTGGTGAATTCAAAGTTCACATTGTTTATCGGGAGACCATGAGATTGCGTTTGGAAGTTCAAACCCTCTTCATGTGCAGTGAGATAAGTGTGTGGATGAGATACGATAAACCAAACCCTCCATGAACCAGCGGGAATATCTTATATCTTACCTTGTTTAGTGCAAGTCGTACACAGTGCGTGAACATTAAACGGGGGATATTAAATGAAAGAGAGATGTTCGCACTCCTAGGTGGCAATAATGAAGAACCTAACCCGTTTATTAAAGCGTTTAACCTGATCGTCTTTTGTTTACAAACCATTCAGTGCAAGCGCAACAAAAGCCTCACGTTGATTGAACGTGATGCAGCACATATTGTTGGATGCAATAATAGTGCATCGTGCAGTTAGAGCACGCGGAAAAGAAGGTAATGTTTATTAGATGAGCATTGTCGATCATCCCTTCTCCTATCGGTTAATGCCGGTCAACCGCCATTAGCAGGTTGTATTATAAATGTGCACGATGCTGGGGGCATAGGACATGCGAATTCCGCAGATGACTTGCCTACCACAGAACGTAGAATTTAGAGCAAACGCGTTTTTCCCCTATAAATCGTTCAATGGTTCTTATTTGTCAGAAGTGAACAGAAATAATGGGACAATATTAGAATGTAGCATACAGTTGTACACATTTTTTTTTAAATCTAGATCTTCTTAAGGCTGAGCTTCAGTGCTCTGGCTATCTCTGACTTATTTGATTACTCATAGTAGAATCGTTAGTCCTGCATATCGGATACTCGGTTCATACGAGATCTGAATCCAGAACGGGTCATGAAGATGGTATGATTGTTCATCTTAATAATTATCTACGCAGTAGGTTCATGTTAACTTCTAATCCACCGACTTCTTGTCAATTTCTTGAAATTTATTTTTTTCCAAAGGCCACACAAAGGTAAATGTGTGGAAAACGAATCAAACGCTAAAAATGAACGAATCGAGTACCAGCATAATAACGTTACGGATCTTTTCCTTTTAATACGTTTTTCTATTCATTATACGACTCAGAATATTTTTATTTCATACACTTTTGAATATGGTATTTCTTAATACATAACTCTTAAAATTCTAAAAAAAATATAATACAATTATTAAATAAATAATAAATAATATTAATAAATGTCACATTGCCATCGAATATATGCATTGTAAAATAAATAATGTAGAAAAAGAACTTTTTGTTATAAAAAATATGTATATGCCTTACAAACATTTACAGTGTACCCTCACATAACGAGTTTAATCTGTTCCAGTGACTCTCTCGTTATACGAAAAACTCGTTATGCGGGAGACTCTTTTTCATACGATGTATATGAAAAGTGAAATATTTGGTTCCTTGGACGAAAACGTGCTATTATAAAGTTTAATACACTTTTATTATATTTATGAAAAATGGGTAGAAAAAAGGAAAAAAAGTCAATATGTGAGTCTTTTCTTTAATGTGTCCCAGAAATGACAAATGGCATTTGCCTCATACAAGTCATTTGCATGAAGAGCCACAGCTTCGTCTGGATGGTGTTTGTGAACATATGAAGAAACAATGTCCCATGTTTGCAACAGCTTCTGAAAGTCTTCACTTGATTGCTGGTTTAATTTTTATTTTAGTGCAGAACCTGTATTCACAGTTTCAGTGTTTTACAACTGAAAAAGTTCTTGTTTAGATGGGTCTTCCCATAACATTCCACTGAGCAATGACATGTATCAAGAACCAAAAAATTAAGTCGTAATGCGAAATTTT
>KB694257.1:0-12375 GCA_000349165.1 Anopheles christyi | reverse complement strand
GGCCGGAAAAGGGTACAAAACCATTTACTGTCTTTTTTGGTCTCCCAATCTGAAATGTTTGATTTTAATTGTTCACGTTATTTTGCTCTCCTCAGCAGGATCGCAATTCAGAGGATGCACTGCTAGTGGACAAGCGGCTGCGCCGGGAGGAGGAAAAGTCTAACAAGCTGCTCTCCCACCAGAACGGTGACAACGACGCTGATGCATCACCCGTATCATCGCCCTGCTATAATCCCCACGAAAGAAGTTGTATATCTCCCCCGTATCGGCCCGACGATTATCGCGAACGATCACACGACCGTGGACTGGATCGGGGTGACAAGCAGTACTTTACGAAAACTTCCCGTACGCGCTCGGGCCATTAAAAGGAAAGACAAAAAAAGGTATAGACAGAGAGAGAGAGAGAGAGAGAGAGAGAGAGAGAGAGAGAGAGAGAGAGAGGGAGGAAGAGAGTTGTTCGTTTGAATGTAAAAAAAAAACAACCTCCACACCGAGATAGAGAAAGTGAGCACATCGGAATGGGGAGGATGGAGTAAAGTGAGGAAAACGTATTTTTAAACAATAGAATACTAGAGGTATATTACAAAAAACACACCCACACACGCAAACAACTCAGATTCGCATACGGTAATGAGTCCTTCAACGTGGTCCTGTTCTAGGATCTCTTCTTATGCAGCGCTTTCTGTTGCGTGTTTGTTGTATGGATGGCTTAGTCTTGATTGTAGTTTTAGTACACTGTATTACAAAGGACACTTTACCCTTTTCCTATTTTTTTTAATCATGATTATTGATGTAATTTCTTCTTTGTTTAATTTGCCACGACATCCCCTCAACTGGATTCTAACGATATCCTTGTGTAGGACTGCGGTAAGACAAGATTTGCAACCAATTACAGCTACAGTGTTCACGTGTATTACACGGTACGAGAGTGTGCACCCAATCTAGAGGTGGATAGCGCAGTTAGGTTAAGCAAGATCTGCTAGATAGTGGAAGAATATAATACTGATAGCGAAGGGAGAGACCCTTTTCTCTCAACGTTCTAGTTTTTGCTTGATAGCGGCCACGTGTCTTGTACCGTGCAGTTTGTTCAGGGAAAAGAAAAATATTACCACCAGCACTCGGTCTTTACCTCCTGAGTTGAGTGACTTCAGCAACTTCATTAAGCGAAACACAGAGAAAGAGAGGGAGAGGAAAAAGTAATCAAGGAAACAAAACTGTATATTTTAAGTCTAGCATGATGTAAAACCGGAAATTAGAACTAAAAATAAAACATAAACCGCGGGAGAAAGCTCTAGTATTAGCGTAAAGACTTGTTTCGGTTTTTATTTTTGGTTTATCGTTAATGTGTCTTAAAGTGTTTTTTTTTTTTGTTTTCTGTTTATAATTATGCTTCCCCTTTTTTCTCTTTACACTAACTTGAGCTTACGGCCTCATAGCCTGGGTTCGGTTCAACCGATAGTGTGAAGCGATTTGCGATCAGTTGAGATTTGTGGAATTATAAATTACCAGTTGCTCTTTCGTGAGAGACTTGTTCTAGACTAAACGAGCTCCTTAAGATAAAACATTCTAACGCCTTTAAACATTGACGACTTCTCTGCAGGGTCATGATCAGCGAGTTCCAGTGTAAAGACCCCGTTCCGCAGCAACCAATGACGCCACAGTTGATGCATAAAGCCATTGCCACTCCCCAACGATCCATAGTAGAAGCGATCCTCTTTTCCGTAAGTGATGTTTAATAGGTAACAAACTCGACGTCATACGAGCGTACAGGAATTGATGCTTCGAGTCGGTTTCGGGTTTAAATCGACGGACGGTTGATTCAGGTGCAAGTTGGAAGCGGAAGGTGATTCCGTTTTCGCCTGCAGTAACGGTGTGCCTTCATTGCAAACCATCGAAGTACGATTGCGGCGCTGTGAAAATAAATTACCGGAGGGGGAAGAATTAGTGGTTGAGTGTAAGAAACGGAGGTCACTTCTACTCACCCGAGCCTCTGCACTGGAATCAGAACTAGTTTGACGCCGTAACCGCCACCGACAGTTCCATTTCTGATAGACGAGAGAATTGAAGAACGCTTGGAGAGGATTTGTGATGGCCTGAAACATGGCGTTAAGAATTGTAAGTTAATAAACCGTCTTCTATTTCCAGCTCGAGCAGTTCAATTGCAACACTCACCATAATGTACCAAACGGTTATGACCATGGGGAAGGGCAGACTGTACCACATCGTCCACAGTACGATACCGTTCACCAGATTCGGCAGCCAGCAGACGTAGAAGACGAGATTGATAAGGGAAAACTTAAGCTTAAACTTGGTCATCAGATCCCGCTCAGTGTTGGACATTTGGCTGAAGCGTGCGAGAAGCTGCCGATCGACTTCCCTCGATGCTTGGTAGTAGATGATCGGGTTGGCAACCATGACGGCGATCATCGGTCCGTACGTCATCACATAGTTCGGAAGGATGCGCATGTACGCTGTGGTCATGTCGTGTACGTTGTGACAACTTTGAGGAAAACGAGAGAAAAGAACTCTTTAGTGATCTAGTACGCCAGCGAAGGCTCGGTTTTCCTTACTCAGCATCCGGTACGTAGAGTACGGTCAAGCCAATGCCCGTTAACAACGCCGATATGCTCCACACATAATAGTGATACGTTCGTAGCGCATACCGTGCCCCGCTTAGCTGCCTCCGTACGTTTATGGCGTAGCAGAGTGTCCACAGCCAGGTGCACATGTAAAAGTACTGTATCCAGGCGGACGAAACTGCACAGAAGATCACGTTGGTCGTATCGTCCACATCACTGTCCGGTGGGAGCACATCCTTAATGTACTTCCAGAGAGCGGATCGTATGAAGACACCGAGCGAGGCGCATAGGTCAGCCACCGCCAACCACACGATGATCTGGCGGCCCAAGTTTTGGTTCGAGAGGGTCAACTCACCGCCACGCCTTCGCCGGACAGCATGATGGGTGGGACCGTCCTCATGTCGGATCCAGATCTGGAATTGCCGAAGGCACAGTATTAGATCCAAGGGGGGGTTTAATTAGTAGAAATGTCTAATCGCAGACCGCCCCGTGCAAGAAGCGATTAATTACGTCAGGATGGGTGATCTAATGGAAAGTCTAATCGACTATGTAATAGATGGTCGTCACACACAACAACAAAAAATCTTAGTGCCGTAGGTCCATACCGCCAGGAAGGGAAAATTGTTTTTTGTTTATTTTGATTTCTGCTTCACCGAATAGCGTTCGACCTGAGGGCTGATAATGTGAGGCATTCTACGGTGTGTGGCGACTGATTTGTGCAGGAAATGCGCTCGAATTAAAATCAGACCGTGAGCGCGCTCAAATCAACCATGTTATGGTTAATGTGATTAGATTGGACTGTTGCTGAGGAAGTGAAAAAAAGAAGCTGATCTTGATCGTGATCTTTAAAAAACGGGAAGCTTATTTTAACGTTATTTTTAATGCTCTCTTTAAGCCCATCTAAGGGTAAATACTAATACGAGATCTCTGCGTGATCGCGTGATGAAGATGTTTTGTTCCTTGGAAGATAAGACCATCCATAGATAAGACACCCGGTGGTGCGAATGACCTCATGTAAAGGGGTTCTAACCAAAATAACAACGGTGTGACAAAATTTTGATGTAACTGTAAGCCACACTTAATACAGGTTCCGGGGAGCCTTTTGTTTGAATTTCCCCTTTTCCGGTCCCAACCGAAAATCGAAACTTGTACCGCACTTGAAATGCTTCCTAAAACGCGCACACACATAGAGGGAGGCTTTTGGCTTCAACTTATAAAAGCCTACAAAGCCGTCCGCCAGGCCAGGAAACTCACGATATCTGATGCTTCGTTACCTGATAGATGGCACCGGCTATTCCAAAAATGGACGATACCAAACACACTACGATGTATCCGTCCGTATCGAACTCGGACATCAGCTTGATGGCGGGTGGTGATCGTATCCGGTTGTGGCAGCAAAACGTCTGTATCGTTGGGTCTGCCATTTCAACACTCCGAGTACGCTCCGAACTGATCCGACGACAACGACGACGAGGACAAATCAACCAACTTGGCTGGACTCGCTAGCGCTACTGGTGCTTGGAACCGTGGTGGACATTTTGTGCTAATGATGATGACAATCGGAAGAGCACAAGGCACTTGGTTATCACCTTTTTTTTTTGGGCACACAAAAAATCTTATAGTTGGTGGCAATGAGTGAAAAAAAAACCCGTTGATTCACTGCGTAACTTTTGGTGCATAAAAAAGCGGATTGTCTTTATCAATCTCTCTTCTCAATCCTTGCGCATGGTGCGAACATGAAATGCACGAGTTCTAACGGTTGATAATAAATCGGCTCGCTGGGTAGAGTTTGAGAGGAGTTCTTCCAATGATGTTGGAATGATTGACCGATTGAATCTTGTGGACACTGAAACACCATTCGCTTCCGGAAGTTGCTCTTCACACGCAAGATCACTAACGATCGTGCTTCCACAAAAAGGGCTTCAAAGGGTGGGTTATAATGTCTGACAACACTTTCAAAATAGAACTGGACTAACTCTTGTTAAATGCATCGTGGCTTTTTTCTTTCATTTTCAACCCCTTTTCACGTACGCTCCCGTGACACTGGACGTAATATCTTGGCCCTCCAAGCGCTCTTGTGTGCGCTATAAATCACTGATAAGCCGGCGTACACAGAAGTTGCGCGTAAGCAGCACGAGATGACACTAGACATGTAGGCAGATGACCGGACGGGTTCGGTCTTGCCAGTACGAGTGGAAAAGAGTGACTAAAAGCCGCCGGCGAAGTACACAGTGAAGTGTGGTCGCCGTCATGAAGCCCTTCAAAGACCCGTTGTGCCTGAGGTTCATTTGCCTTCCGTTGAGTGGAGAGTGAGTTGGTGCCAACCTTGGGAAGCAGGGGAGAGTGAAGATTTTGTGGCTTTACTGCGTGTACTGCACGGTATCGAGTTACAATTAACCTGCGGCCGTTAGGGGCGGTTTATTAATCATCGTCAAGACATTCGGATTAGTCACATTTATTCATACACATTAGAATACGCACACATAAAGAGGCAATCGTTACGCGTTGGCCAGAAACTGAAGGTTTCTTCACTGCAGCTGAAGCCTTGCAAACAGTCCTAGCAGTGCCGCCCCAACACCGGTCATATGGGTGGAGCAGTGTGTGGTCAGTGCATTCGGGCCGATTACACCATCACCCTCATCTCCGTAGTACTTGAAGCATCCTTCCCCATTCTGCCAGCTGACGATGGCCGCCACCCAAGCCGGATTGGTGTACTCCACCAACGGGGCATCGGCGAACGCGCACAGAAACACCTGCTCCATGAAGAGGTCACGAAACAGGTCCGGAAAATCGAACCGTGCAATTAGGTCCGACTCGTGCAGTATCTGCTCACAAAGAGTACGTTGGCCATCGGCGACGAAGGCACGATCCACATTTGCAAACCGCTGCCGACTGAGGACGATGTAGAAGAGTAATCTGGAGCACGAAAGAGGGTGATTGATAACGGGTCGGAAGAAGTGTGTTAATAGCGTGACAAGAGCTAACCGCCGCTTACATACTTATGGGTCAGATGGTAGCCGTACGAGCGTTTGCGTAGCGACATGGCGGCACTACACTCGTGGCTAAGAATAAGCCGTTTTGCTGGTAATGGTGCGCTACCGGGGGTATTGCCGTTGGCCGTGGAGTTGTACTCGTTTTCGGACTCGTTTACCAGAAGCTCGGACAGGCATTCATCTGTGAAAGGAATGATTTTTATTTAAATTGAGAAATAGTGTGCAAGGAATCAAATGGATGTTACCCGATTGGAGTTCACTGGGACCGCCAGCATCGATCGCCTCCAGGTAGCTATCCATCAAGGCCTGTGGGTCATCATCCATCATGAGCTGCCTGCGGCGTCTTCTATTTCGGGGCTGTTCCGTTTTCGCTTCCGGTTTTGATTCCCAAAATTCAGAATCTATCAGCAACTTGGACACTGAGAAGAGAACAGAAAAAAAACAAGGAAATTGGAGAAGCAAATCAGTACTCAAACTTACCAACAGCATTAGCACCACTCGGGAAGCTAAAAATACTCTCGATGCGACTCTCGACAAAGTCACACTTTTTCGCCAACGATTCCACAAACTGACGCTGCGGTGTTTGGAGCGGTTGCTTCAAGATGGTCCTCAGTTGTGCTATAAAACAAAGGGGAGGATGCAAAAGGACAAAACATCAATTGATTAATTTTTTTTGCCTCAAGTCCTTTTTTATTCACTGCCGGCTCTCCTTTTCCATTTCAATTGCAATTTAATTAGCGACAAATGGAATGGAAATGCCGCAGAGGATTAGATGAGCTTAGTAAGGACACCCTCAAAACGAGGCACGCAGTCACTTTATGGGCAGTGGTGCGGAGACACAATTTCCTTTCGTCTTGAGCGTTTGGTTTTAAAATTTGAAGCGGTGGTACAATTAACACAAATCTAACCATTGGCGATCGCTATTCCTAGTAGCAAATCTGTGGTAAGATCCTCATAGTTGGCCACACAAACGTTCACGAGACGGTCCAGCCGAACTAGCAGTGCGTCTGGTGCTAGTTCGCGTTCCATGGACTTCCAGGACGGATCTTGGAGTGTAACGGCCCGTACTGTCCCACCGGTAAGCGCCATCAGCATCAGTAATAGAATGACCATTTTTGGGTCACTTGTAATTAACTGGTTGTTTTTTTATCAACTGCTAATTTTTACACTTAAAAGGCAAACAGTTTCACTACAGTAAAAGAAACGCAGCTTTATCAAGACTTTAGTAGGCAGTAATATCCCTTGGAGCAGCTCCGTTCGTCCATAACACAGGACGACAGACGATGAAATGCGAGTCAGCAGTTCATCCAACGGTCCTTTTAGTATAGTTCTTTCCCCTCCACAGACACGGACCAGAGGCTGTGTGTCGCGGCAATACAGTGTAATGCAAGAGCATGCGTACGCGCACACCAGGATAGTAGAGATTTCGTCCTCTGCCAGAGCAACGGCAGTGAGAGGAAGGAAAGGAAATAAAAATTTATTTCCCGGATTAAGCTAAATCCACCCGGCTAATAGGAAAGCAATCGACCGCCGGCACTTCTGCTTTCCCCGGGGATGGGTTCCCGATGATGCTTAGTTTTCATTTTCGCCTACACTGAAACACGGTTCCTATTGTACCGTTCTGCCCCTAGGTTCCTACCGTCTTTGCGTGTCTTCCGGAAAAGAACTTAATATTACACGCAGAGAGGCATTCAAATCTCGTCACTCGTTTGTCGCTGGTCATCATCAAGCAAATGGGCAAATTAATTCTCATCATTGTGGGATTGATTGTGGTTAGCTGAAAGGGTGGTTTGCGGATGACGCCCTGAATGGATGCGTTTCATTCATGGTTTGCGTATTTGCTTGTCCTTTTCTTTCCAATTAAAAATGAATTTATAATGCAATTTGGTTGGTGAATAAGTTATTAAATTGTTTATTCCAAATGGACCTTTATGCTTGTTTGTAGTTTTACTGTCGTTGTTTTATGTTTAATTTCACCCTCAATTAAACGAGCAAAAAAGGAAAAAAAAACTCATTAGCGAAAGTGGTAACTGAGCAAATAAAGGAGAACAGAAAAAGAAGGAAAATACCCTCTCGGTTTCATACCACTGGCAGTGACAGCACAAACTAAAACAAATGGGTCTAGACTCTAACGCGCCTGTGTGTGTGCATTCTAATTCGAATGCCGGATGGTAGAACAAGAACGACCGCAACTAATCCGCATCCGCATTTAAATTGCCTCTCTCATTCCATCGTTCCCCTCCTTCTCTTTCTAGATTTAAAGACTCAATAGTCAACTATTTTCTTCCGCTTTTGAACAATCAAACTGGCAAACAGGAGGAACGCACTTTAATCGTTTGTCTGAAATCCGTGCTGTGGGTGGCTGAAAAGTGGGTGGGCGGAAACAAGAAAGTATCATCGCCTTTTAGGTAATATTTCGTTCGGGAAAGGAGTAACGTAGCCGTTTGCAGGTTGTATTAGAGTTGTATCAGTCTGAGTCGCCATCATCGAAATCGTCCTCGAACTTACAATCGATTGTAATCAGTCGTATGATAGCCCTAAAAAAGTTATATAAATAGTAACGTAATGTTAAAACTCTCAACATTATCATATATACCCAAGCTCACCTCAACAGCTCGCCTTCGCGCGAATTCCAATCAACTGGCGACGGAGAGCAGATTTGCTTCTGCAGGAACAGATTAAATCCTGTACGTAGGTCCTGTATTAGGTTGTATGTTTCCTTGTCACATTTCAAGCTAGTAAGAAATACGAACAAATCAAAAGTTGGTTGTATTTTTTGTTAAAGGTATGAATGTCTTACCAGTAATGGCCTGCTATCGAGATCAGTTCGTGGTCGTTTTCCGTTTCCACGTGACAATCCCCGAAAAACAACAGCGGGAAAGGATTTACAACCGTCGTGTCGAAGATCGTTAAAGCGTTTATCTTCTGCATATCATAATACACGACAAAACTGCAATAAATAAACAAAACAAGAATAAATACATGAACACCCTTTTGCATTCAACCATTCATCACCCACTTTGAATGAAACACTCCCCGGTTACCGTTGACCGATCCTAGATGAATTTCCGCCCGTCCCTGCCCTTCGATGTTCAGAATCGGTTTACCATCGGGACTATTACGCGATCGGATCACCTTTCTCACAAAAGCCACATTTGGATAGAGGCCCGCACCGACGATCGCTCTCAGCAGCTCCAAATTGTCTGAATGTCGATTGTTCTGCCTTGAGACGGACTGCGGGACGGCGGTAAACTTGGCCGTGTGTAGATACTCACAAAACTGTTCCTTCATGTTCGCTAGCTGTTGCAGTGTGGCACCGTTTAGGAAATGTTTCCCGCAAAAGCTTCCCTTGTTTGACTGCTCACGCCATTCGGCGATCACGTTCGCGAGCATAATATGATCGCTCGCTGAATCTTGGGCAAACTTTCGCTTTATCCGATCGACCTCCTTCTCCTTGCCGAGTGGCCGGTAAAAGGCCGTCTTGAACGTAAGACTAGCCGCAATCGAAGTGATTGGATCGATACAGCCAAAAATACTGGCGAGAAGAATCATTTTCCCCGTGCGTGGATCCATCGGTAGACGGGCTAGGTGGAATCCGAGCGGGGTAAGCTTCTGCCCATCGTCGATCGCATTCAAACGGTTCAGTAGCTCCAGCGAGGATTCAATAATACCATCGTTCGGTTTGTCCAGCAGATGGGCCATAAAGGCACGCGCTTCACCGAGCTGAAGAATTTTAATCTGCAGTATCACTTCCTCCAGCGCGACACGCACAATTTCCGGTTCGACATTTTCCTGGAACGTACGCCTGCGACCTCGGCTGTACAGATGGTAGCAGATGCCTTCCCGCACGCGCCCAGCACGGCCTTTGCGTTGGATTTCGTTCGACACCGAGATCCATTCGTCCTGCAGCACGGACACCCCATTTTCGTATCGATTTAGCTTGTGCCGGCCCGCATTAACCACGTACACGATGTCGTCGATCGTGATGGACGTTTCGGCTATGTTGGTCGAGAGAATGATCTTGCGCACTCCTTCCGGTGGACGATCAAACACTGCCGTCTGTTCCCGTGTAGGTAGTTTGGAGTGAAGCGGAGAGACGAGAAGCTGCGCTTTGGACAGATAGGGATGCTCGTGGATTTGCTTGTATATGTTGGTAATTTGCGCGTAGCTTGGCAGGAACACTAAGATGGCACCATCTGGTTTCGAGCACGTAATGTAGTAAAGCAGCTCCACGATCAGTTCGTTCTGATTGTTTTCGCTGCCGGGGTTTTGGAGCGCACGAAGCACAGGTGCTGCATAGCGGCTTCGGATTTCGTCGCAGTACGGTTGGATCATAGCGAGGAACGGATCGTCCTGCCGTGACCTTCCCCTAAACGCTGTCCGGGAGAACTTGTCATCAAATGTGTAAAATTTTAGCTCATCTAGAATGTCCTCAAGGTAGTACTCCGTAACCGGGTACGTTATACCACGGATTTCCACCTTCGGACAGTTGTTGAAGTACTGGGAGAACGTTTCCGCTGTTAGCGTCGCGCTCATCAGTATCACACGCAGATCTTTCCGATACGGCAGCACCATGCGTATGACGGCCAGCAGCAGATCGGTAATAACATCCCGCTCGTGTATCTCGTCCAGCACGAGATGGGTGTAATCGCTCAGCAGTGGATCCGATTGCATAATCGTCAGCACAATGCCGGTCGTACAGAACAGGATGCTGCCCCCACCCGGCCGTGGACGTTCCGCTTCTAGCCGTATCTGGTAGCCAACCGAGCAGCCCAACCGTTCGTTTCGCTCTTCGGCTACACGCCGGGCTAGTGTAATGGCAGAGATTCGACGCGGCTGTGTGCACAGAATTCGGCACCGTGCTCCCCGTCCACAGACGGACGCTTCCTCAAGGATGTACTGTGGCACTTGGGTCGTTTTACCACTGCCCGTCTCACCCTTTATCAGTATCACCTGATTCCGCTCGATCATGTCGAGAATGGTGGTACGCGATTGGTACGCCGGTAGCCGCCGGCGGAACTCACTCAACGGATACATTGAGCGAGCGGTTCGGTCGTGTTGCTCTAGCAACTCTTCATCCAGCAGCCCCGGTTCGTACGCCGAGCTAGAGGAAAGCTCCCTTTTATCAAGCGCTTCTACCATTGATTCCTGCAGCGTCTTGCTAATCACGCGCAAATACTCATTGCGAAACACCGACCGCATGTTCTCATTCTCGACAAACTCCCGGTAGATATCGCTCTGCTCGATGCCACGATGCATCTGAAGATTATTGCGTATCTCCTGTATCTGCCAGCGTGGGAGCGTTATATCAACTGCTTCTCGCTTTTCCCGTTGCCGCTTCTGTGCCGTCTGACGATCGCGATAGTATAAACCGATCGCTTTACCACGCAAGTTCGGTGGTCGGCGTTCTTCTGCCTGATCCTCTAGCTTTATATCTCGCTGGTCCTGATAGCGACGGAACCGCCCCGAGCTGCCCGTTTCGTTAGCCTCGTAGCTGGACCGTTCCTGTGCTTTACGCCGTCGCAAATCCTTGTGCCGTTCGTCAGCCCCGTAGCTGGACGATGGTGTTGCATCTTGTGAAGCTTGCTGTTGTCTGTTTCGAAGTCCCTGATTTCGGTAAAACATTCCCTTAGCGCGGCCTCTCAGGTGTGAGGGAGCTTTCCGTTGTGAACTGTTGCCGCTGCTATTGCTTTCCATTGTTTGGCTGGATTCCGCTGGTTCATTACAGTTGAAAGAAATACTGCCCTCCGCTGAAGCTTCCTGCAAAAAGTAAGCCTTTTAGTTTGAGCAGCATAGAACAAAAAAACGGGTTTCTTACCTTCCACAGACGAAATTTGCGTAGTTTCTCTTCAAGGGAATCTTCAGCGTCTGACATTACAAGAACTTGCAGGTGATTTTTCACTCGAAATCGGGTGAATTTAGTATTTCATGCGCCGTTTGCCCTTTTGCCGGGATTTGGGGAAAGTGTTTGTTATGGGTTTTCCGGTGACAGTTGAAGTCGAATCGTCCCGAAAAGCAAACGTCCTCGCAGCAAAATCAAGCAGCATTTAAAAATTGATAACCTAAAAAATGTTTTCCAAAACCAATGACAAAATAGACAATAATAACTGGAAATATTGGTTGTGTAAAACGAACTAGAAAAGATTGACTGAAACGACTGCTTAATTACCTTTAAATTGTCAACAAATTACCGTGAAGTTAGAAGTAAATAGGGGTAATTTATGCCCGATCTGTCAGTGTGCAGCAAATTTTGACAGCTCGACATGCTCGGTTCGTTTTGCGGGATGTTCCGCAACAGCGTCGCTTGGGAATTTGTTGGGCGCTGGGTCCGTCAGTTCGTTGTCAGTCTCGAGCCCCACCAACAACAACACCAGCGACAGCAGCCGAGAAAAACGCATGCAAAGTGGCGTTGCCAGCAGCAGCAACAGCAGTGGAGAAAGAATCAAAAGAAGCTGAAAGAACTTGTACCCACCCAGCTGCCCGAACAGAACGGTGTGGTGTGGTTGTGTTTGAAGATTCTTTTTCTATCCATTTTGTGCGTGCATTTTTCCAGCCACCATACACTCTCGGAGCCATCTTTGGATGGTTGTCCCAGAGAACAAATCCAACGATTAGCGGAAATGGAAAAAATCAGTTAAAGGTGATTAATGAGAGCAGCGTGTTGTGTGCGTATCTGACGGTCGCAAATGAATGGGTTGCAGATGGTTCGATAATGGCAAAATCCATGTCCCCTGGAGCTGGCATGAAGTGGAAACATTGAAGAAGAAAGCCAATCCATCCAACCCTTCTGTGTGTGTGTGTGT
>KB694246.1:0-12431 GCA_000349165.1 Anopheles christyi | reverse complement strand
AGTCAATCCCAATCATTATACTCTACATTGAATGTTTAAAGAAAATCAATAGGGAGATAAATGTTTTTCAGTTTGTAGAAACAGCACTTTTCATGTTTCTCAAAACCAAAAAAAAAACATTATTCATACATAAAAATTAATGAAAAATAAAACATTAACATATAAATGTTTTCCTCCTGGACCAAACAAGTGGAACTTCACGTGTTGTTTACCAAATTACATTTGGCTTTCAATATTTCATGGCAAATCCTTTATTGTCTGCCTGCCCTGCATCTGCGACATTACTGCCTTGCATCTGCGAGGCATATACTCGATCAGGAGGTCCCAAGCCTTTTGGATTTGTGCAAACAACTGATCCTTATTTCGAACACCTACACAATAAATTTTCTGATATACGATCTCCTACAAGTTCTCGATAGGATTATGATCCGGAGATTGGAGTGGCCAGTCCATTATCATTATTTGGTTTTTTTTTATTATTTGTTTATTTGTTTATAAAATAATTCATCGGTCTGTTGTCTTCATGAACGCTTAAAATTATTATTAATTATTAGGATGCAGATGGCACTCTGAATATACAAACAAGAACTAGACGCGATACGAAAACGACCTTTACATAACGAAACAAGGCGAACATAAATAACAATTATATAAATAAAATTCGCTGCGTTCACAGCGTATGCTGTTGTCTTAGTCGTTCTCTTAAAGTATTTTGAGTTAGGCTTAATCAACTGTTTGACCACTTTGGCGGAGTGCTTGGGGTCGTTATCGTGATGGAATATCCATTTGAATGGCATATTCCATTCAGGATAACGAGGCATAACATCTTTCAGGATATTATTGTACATTAAACAGTACATGATTCCATCGATTTGGTGAATTGGATCAAGGCCGTTCATAGAAAAACATCCCCAGACCATCGCATTACTTCCGCCATGCTTCACTGTCTTCTGGCAGTACCGTGCATCTGAGCGTTTTCCAATCGGTCGACGTACACGGCAAATCCCATCACTTCCGAAGATGTTGAACCGAACTGTGAACCTCACAGGCGCCGTTTCTTCTGGTTGCTAGGTGAAATCAGAGGTTTCTTCAAACGGCATTCGAGAGAATAATCCAGCTTCAACGGCACTTCGTCTGATAGTCCCGTCCGATTCAGGTAACTGTAAATCCGTTTGCACCTTGAAGAAAGATTTGTAAGGATCCTTCTTAATGAATCTGACCACCATAGAGTCCTTGCTTGCCGTGGTGGACTGTGGTCTTCCACCACTAATGTCCAGAAAAATCTGCTCGGTGGAACGTAATTTTGTCCACAATCTTGAAACGGTTAATTTCTTCACCTGATATTTGTCCCCTCCTGGAATCACCGATTATTCGTAGTTTCAATCCAAGGTTGTCAGGTGCCATTTTGGTGTCTAATAATGTAAATAAAATGAAAACATGAGCATTGACCTTTCTCAATGTTTATCAATGTTTGTTTACGCAATATTTACTTTGTTATGGTACAATACCGTAAGTAAAAACACTGTTGTCAACAAATGAAACCTTTTCCGCCCTTCTTTAACACTTCTATAGGAATAAGTCAAAGAAAACGAGAAGTTGCACTTGTTTTGACCAGCGGAAAATGGCAACACTACCTGTGTACTGTCATTTAACAGCTTATTGCTGCAATGATCATGTAGCAAACATCTATACTCCTGATCCGTTAACTGCAGTAACTTTCTCGATTTCGAAGTCGAAACATTGAAGTTTACTGATGCGTTTAATGATTGCTCGAGTTTTGTCCAATACTTTATATAAAAGCTTAAAACAGAATGCTTTAAATCATAATCAATAAGTTTAATAGACAATGCTCGACATTTGATGCATTGCAATTCTTTTCAATAAAACTCATTTTCCGCTTCCTTCATCAAATTCTTTTTATTTCCCCAGTCGCGTAAAGGTAATTAACCCAAATGACCAATAAAATTCTGCCCAAGTCGAAACAAACCAACGGCACAACTTTATTGCTCACCATTTAATGCCAAGCGCAGATTGGAACTAAATCGACAATACCAAACAACGGAACACAATAACAACACACGATTCATTACCATCATCATTATCCGCAGAAACGGTGCCATTGAAAGCTCTCGGGAAGACGTTACGACTAATGATGGATCGAGCAACGGATCTAGATTAATAATTACTTCTTAATACATTGAGTAGATACCAGTTAATCCATTTTGCTAACGCTTGGCCTCAGTCTGTGAGGCAGTATTATTCCCGACCAATTTATAGAGTTTGCGTGAAGTGCACTAAACAAAGCTTAAACAGATGTTTGAAGGTAAAATATTCCAAAATGTTATTTATCATTGTACCCTAAAATATCATTTTTATGATCTTAAAGCAATGCCTCAACTAACAGAAGCCGTTTAACTACCACAAACACGTCCAACAGTAACTAAGAGCAGTAGATCCAAAGGAACGTCGGGTGTGATTATTAATTATAACCAGCTAACCGGTTTGTTAACGGCCCTAAACAAAACCCATGGAAATCAGTTTTCATGCGACGGTGGGCAAAAACAATTTCTTCACTGGTGATAAATTAATTTCGTTCGTCATTGCTTACAATTTACACACCCAGTGCCCGGGCTTCGTTCAGTAGTAATACGGAAGCCTCAGCGAACCCTAACGCAATTATGATGACCTAAAATTTCTTCATGTTTTTCGCTCGTTAACGCCATATAAAAAATGCGTTCTTGGCATTAAAAAAAAAGTTATCGCTATGTATGGCTTCAGTATATATATAAACACTATCCTCTGATGAACCAAGCTGGGCCTTCCCTTCCCTCCTTTGTTTACCTTCGGTTATCGCTCGTCTTGGCACGATAGAGATCTTTGCTTAGAGCACTGAGCACGATTGTAAATATGTCTTAAACAAAATAAAATAACAGTCTCACACGAGATACACAAACAACCAAAATGATGAAATCAACGTACAGGTGTAAAAGTATTCAAGTGTTTAAATATCATGTTACAAAATATTCCATGTTAAGCTGTTATGGGTCAAAAAGTCACGTTTGAATGTATAGTATTGCATAATTTTATCTGTTTTAAGCATGATGCTATCAAATCTTGATTTATGCTTGCCTTTTTCAACGTTTCAAAAGTCAGGCAATATTGATGTATTCGTGTGTATAGGACGACAAACAATAGTAGGACATAATAAGCTAATGTTTGTCTAAAAGATAATAAGTAATTAGCAAGTAATATAAAAGGGAATAAGAGCCTATCCCGTTGTACAGCCGTCAATTCATACTACCTAACAACATCCCCGTCATTGGTTTGATTCTTATATGGACCGAGCCTCGCATACGCAGGGACTACTATCCAGCTATTGGTTAACTAATAAGGCACTGATAGCTTAGCCCATAAGTGCCTTTAGCAGGCCTTTAGCGACTTTGGTTATTGAGCCGAAGAAGAAGAAGAATAAGCAAGTATCAAACAAAGTTAATTTAAACTTTATAACACAGTTAAAAGCATGCCTTGGTTTCATGAAAGATTCAGATTCTGTTTCAGAAAGATTCAGATTCAGAACAGATCTTTTGGGGGTTTTTGAGAAGAATGAATTAATTAAAGCAGTCAACATGTTTGCCTACATTTACCATATTTGGAATATGTTCTGGAACATAGGAACTTTTAGGATTAAGCAAATCCTTATATCACCAAGCTTTTTTCAACACTCTGGCGTGTACGGACAGTAACATTAATCGATAATGAAACGACCGCATCCCTCCACGACCATGTATTGCCCACCATGCATATGGCATAGTAGAATTGACCAGATACAATTTGTAAATAATCGATAAGACCACATTTTAGATTGACGAAAACATATCCGGATTGAGTACCAATAAACCCTCCGTATCCAAGAAACACGACCTAACCTGGCCGATGTATCGGAATAAAAAAACCTATCTATTCTTTTCCTTATCGAATTTCAAAACTACGAACAATATTCCATGTAACAAAACGATGGTGTGCATATCGCTGTAACTTGCATTAATGACTATTTGAGCCGGTAAAATACTCCATGGAGCATGCTTACCTTTTTTTCATTTTCATCATTTTCGATACATTGATTCGTCATCAACGTTATTCGCTAGCGTCAGCTGGATTGTAAAGTGACGTGACTTTTGATGCATTAAAGCAGATTTGCCAAAGTCGTGTGGTTCATAGTAGAAATTTAATGGACGGCGCATATTCCTTTTGGATGGAGGCGCTTGGTATTTCATACTAGCTTGGTAGAACTAGCGGGCATGTAAGATGACAATTTTTCTCTAAAATTAATCATATCAAACGTCACACAAGAGTAAGCTTGAGTAAAGTTGTTTGTTTGTACGATGAAAAGACATTTGAGTGTATGTTTAAGCAAACACGAGCCATTCATTTAATTGAAATTTGAAATTGATTAGTTTTTCGTTATTGATTAGAATGTTAAATTCATCCCATAATTATGATAGAAAACTAGTAAAAACCTCCAAACGTAAAATGCAATATCTTTTTTTTTAATCATGGATTTCTCGACTTCTGTAAAAACCGAGTGAAATTTTGAATCTCATTCACACTTTTGTGATACAACATCTAGAGAGTTGCCTTGGTGTACGAATTAAAGAGCTATGCTGTCATTGTTTAGATTAATTTATTGTTAATGTATTATTTTTTATACTATGTACCTGTTAACTACTTTTTTGAAATAATACGTGCAAAGCAGTTAGCTTTCCAAACTTTAACTAGCAGCTTGCTTATATATCGTCATTTTACATTTCAGGGAACGTGTACAACAATTTGGTTTGAATGTTTACAACAGCCGATCCAACTTTTACTGGCATTATATGTTCACGTCCTTGGAATTTGTTTATAAATAAATGTAAACCAATCGGTACAACACGTTATTTGATAGGCATATTTTCATGACGAACTGGAACTAAACACACGATTTGTGATGTTAAACATGAATGAACAATGTAAACCATCAAATCCGAGAAGCTGTGGTTTACTTCAAAAATTCCAAGCATTTAAAAATAGAAACACTTCATAGTTGCAAATTATAAATAAACAGATCTTTTTGTTTTTATTCTACAAAGATTAGTATCTGAACTTTATGTGTTTCGCTTATTCGTTTTAAATGTAGTACATATGTCAATGCAATTTTATATGCTCTTATAAAGCTTACCTTATGCATCTGAAATTAATCCATCTTGAAGATTTTCACGTATTTTCCAATCAATAAGGTTACGTTCAATAGTTCTATTTTACTAAATTTCACAAATTATGTTATGAACTGGAACAATTGTTTTAAAAAAACACACGTATTTATAAACAAGAATCAAATGAAAAAAAAAACGTAAAAAACATTTAAAAAAATTCTGCCTAATCAAAAACAGTTTTTTGGATATAGTTGGTTGTATGCACAAGCTTTTGAGTTTAGTTAAACATTTTGTTTTCGTTGTTTTCTCTGTTGCTGGTTAGGTTTCTATTTAAGTTCACTCACCACTGTAAACATATTTTGCAAACAATGAACATTCCTTAACATGCACGAATATGACACGTCACATACTTCTAACATAAACCGATAGGACATGCTCACATAAACACACAGGTTGCTAGCTGAATAGAAAAAAAAGTCACTTTTTAATCAATTTTTAGCTTTTCAACCAACGAACCAACTGAGTGTTCATGAACCTAGATGATTTTTGTTTCTTTCTCTCGATGATATCAGCCTTTCAGCACACAGACACCGAAGTAGATAGCGATAACCGCTGCCTTTTTTTATTGGAACAGAGGGCAAGCAATGTAACTACTTATAAGTACAATAGAAGTGAGCAGTAATTCTCAAGAGATATTCAACATTAATTAAATAAAATTGAGTGTACACATTCTCTTCACTGTTGTGTGTAATATATGTGTATATTCATAGAATAAAAATGCACCCACACATTTTACATCAGCAAACTTTACATGTTTGAATTTAGAGAAACGGATTGTACTAGCCACAGAAGAATAAACCTCAGATTTTGGAGCAAAGGAAAAACGCGAATGTATCCAACCGCACTCATGAAAAGCTTATCTCGAACTGACCTGCTCTCACGAAAAACCGATACCAACCTGTTACAGCAAATATTAACAGCATCAGCAATACTCAATATGTGCATCTACCTACCTAGTGTGATGGAGACAGACAACAGAACAAGAGCGAGACAATTCAAAGGAATCTACTGAAAAGAAGAGTAAACTGTATTTGAGAAGTGAGTTATGCCACCTTTGTGAGTGAGCGTGACTCTCCCACAAACGAAAGAGAACTTTTAAAACAAGAGCAATGTAGGAAACTGGAGCCTCACGCATTGGAGCCGAATATGCTCTCGCAAGGTGCAAACTCTTACTCACAACTAAATTTGTTTGCTCCCATCTCTTTGGAAGCCGATTTGTGCATTACTTTTAAGGTGAAAGTTCCTTTCAAGGTGTAGTTCACCAGGTTTATACGATGTTTTGAGAACAAAGATTTCAGTGCTACAACGAAACACAGCTAAATGTTTAACGTAAGTTATTATCAATGACACACTTCTTAAAATTTATATGGTATAATAGAAAGCATAACAAAAGAGTTAGCTTTTCGAATTCTTATGTTATGTCCAGTTAAATACATCAATTTGCATAATTTTAATTATAGGACAATTCAATTAACTCACTACTTCAATAAACGCCGTAGAATTATTTAATAATGAAACATATTTCTCTTATATTCAAGACGATTACCTGTTTATACATTCCAGAGGATTCTAGATAACATTGAACAAAACAATATTCCATGTAGACTCACCATGTTTACTTTTATACACCACCTAATTCATCCCTTCTACACTCATACTTGGGTGTAATCAGTGTTGACTCCAATATACCACCACTTCACCGCCAACTTTCAAGTTGTTGCACCCGTGAAAGTCGGCTCGATAGTGAGACATAAACAGATGCAAACACAACCCGTGTACCTCTTGCGCTGCTCCATTATCCGGCAGTAGCACTGTGAGCAAAGAAAAAGCAGTATCCCAAGTATGTTTACATTTCAATTTGCCTCCACCAACAACACGTAAGATACTTCATTTTCTCTGCTTTGTGTATTATTCTGCTTAGAATTTGTACACATAGTTGACTCATACGTTGGCGTCTTACAATTTTCTTCTATTATGGTGTCAACAGTCCCAAGTGCTACAAATTGCATGACGTGTAGCTGGCATACCCTCATTTAATATAATCTAACAAAGCCATGTCAACTTCTTAGTGGAAGCAAGATTGTATCTAATTAACCATATTCCATATGGTTACATATTCTACACAGAGGGAAAACCTAACCTGCATTCAACTAAAACTTTTAATAAAAAATAGTTTTGAACAATTTAAAACCGTCGTATTTACGTGATCGGCATATTGCAACGTGAGTTATACATTTTTATTTCTCAGGTACAGTTGACCCTCACATTACGTATTTAATCCGTTCCAGTAACACGCTCGTTACACGTAAAACTCTTTATACGGAAGGCTCGAATCACCTTTGATACAAAGCGGTAAACCGGTGACTGGGAACTCAAATAATTATACTCGGTATGCAAGATTTCATTCGTTAAAGAGTGTTTGTTAAGCATATAGATTAGCTCACTTCGATAAAAACTCGTTAAAATAGGTACTCGTTGTGAGAAGGTCCACTTTATTTATGAGCGTTGGGATATTCATGATTTAATTTCTCAGAAATAAAATGTTTAAATGTAAACAAAACCACAAACATGAAGTGCCTATATTGGATATATTTACATTTATATTTTGGAAATGTTTTCACCATGCCATTAAGGTACAAATCACGTAAAGGGTTTTCTGTTTGATGATATTTTAATGTCTTTTATAGCAGTACCATACATGCTTGCAGATCCTAACTGAAATAATCTCCTTCCCCGTGCAGTTCTTTTTGTCGTAGTTGGTAAATTTATATGCAAGGTAAATGAAGTAGAAAGCAAATGTATTTTGTTTTTACATTATTTGCCATAGCAGTAATTAGACTCACCACGTAAAACTCATCATAAATATGGGCCAACTGTGCCAATGTTAAACTATATATTTAAATATATATTAAAAAACTTCAAATATTTAAAAACGAGTTTCTAAAACGAATTTTAAACCTTCCTCCTTGGCAAAGTACCTATGATATTCACAGAATCACTGGGATAAAAACAGTAAAAGAATTTGTTCGTAGCTAATGATTTCAAAACCATCGATGTATATAATTAACTTTTTAGTCAATGAGTAGGACATGTTCCAATTATTGCAAACCACCCAATTATTCTACATTTTGTACAGACTGCTTTATTTAAAAAAAATCGGTAATTTTGGTAAGAAATATTATTGTGCAATGTGCAATAATTGGATTGTGGAGAGTGACTGAAAATGTAGAGTAATTTTTCCCACAGCCCAAATAAAAATGTTGTTGTATATATGATAATAACTGGGCAATAATTAAATGAAAATATTGTTTTTATCGGTCTCCAATCGCATAATATTTGTCAGTTGTCTCTTTAAGTGTGCAACGATTGACCGTATTAGGATTAAGTTAGATAAGATAGTTTAAAAAAAAGTGAATGTTATTTTTTTCATTTTTCCCAAATAATTTCCTCTTCGAATAATCATCACCTTCATTACCGCTAAGCGTAAAAATAAATTATTGTATTGAGAAGATGTCTTTGTTTGACACGAACCAAAACCACCTCCATGTTTAAATATTTTCAAGCATAATTCAACAAAATTCAAACAGAATTTAATTTAATTACACATGTACATCTACGTCATGTTTTAACATACTTTGACCAACATTCACTGCCAGTTATAGTTATTCCATTACATATATTTTACGTGGATACTTGTCATATATTTTTCCGAAAAGTAAAACACCTTTGTTAAAAACAAATCCTTCCGGAAGGCGCACATGTAACATTCTTATATTCCACGTGTTTTCAGGTCAACCATTTTGCAGCTGACCCGTATAAAGTACCGTTACAGTTAAACGGTAATGAAAGAAAATCCTACATACTCACAAACTCACACAGTCTGTCTAAATTTAGTACAACGAAGATGCTAGATTTAATTGATTGAATATGATACAATTTCCTTTCCAATTTCCGGTTCGTCTAGCGTAGAACGGATGAAACGTGACGTGTCCCATATGAATATTCCTAGAATGCCTCACCTTACACTAGGAGAACTTTTAGCTTCCGAGTTGGAAACTCCCGCCCGACCTTTGCAGGTATCCAGCAGCATTACGATGATAAAGTTTTCCACATGGTGCCTTAGCTACACTGACAGTAAATCGATTCGAAGGTGAGCGGCAATATAAATTATGAACATTATTGGTCGTTGCTCTCGTCATTCGGGTTTTACCAAAAGCTGGAACTAGTCCTAGCAGCAGGCACGTTTAACCGACGCTCGAACGATTTGTGATAAAGCATCCTGTTTATGAAATGGGAAAACTGAGAATTAAATGAAGCGCAACATTAATCTCTATTGCTGCGTGAAACTCAAACGGAACACACATTCTAAGACATTTGATAGTGGTTCTAATACAACTACACTCTTCAATATTTAAAAAAAACATAGCATATTAATATATATTTCCTCTCTATTGCTCAGCATGCCTCATGTTTGTCTTGTTTCTGTTGAGTGTAGTTCATTGTGTAGGAAACTTATTTTATCATTTTTCTCACCAAAGCAACTACAAAGTTATGTTAGGTGATTTACTGCGCTACGGTTTCTACACAGCCGCATCATGCTCGACTCTTACCATGATCTATATCACATCAACAGACCATTTAGATATGGGTAAAAATAAACCACAAAAGCTAATCTCACTTAAAATGAGCTAATCAGGTTTACAGGAGGCCGTCACCATATGCCAGCTCATAAATGGGTAAAAAAAGCCATGTTTGACAACTGTTAAACATGCACCAAATTTTAAAAAAAAAATCTTTTTTTTTTTTAAAAAAAAAAAAAAACATGCACCAAATTTAAAAAAAAAATCAGGTCTAGTAGAAAAACAGTGAGTACAACTATTCCATCACTTTAGCTGCTATTGGACAAAACATAAAAGCAGCGTTCTATAAAATTGGATTTTGCTATTATTATTACTTTTTCTAAAAATCGATTTTAAGTATAAAATTTATCATATTTGCTTGTTATTCCTTCTTCAGACAAATTATTCCTACTTATGAAGTTCACATCAAATCTAATATGTGCAAAAAGCTAGACTTATTGCTTAAAGCATTTGAGCAGTCGATTGGTTTGGCGGAAATTAATTCAAATTGACTTTTCGTTCCACAAAAGTCTTAAAATTATTTCGATAACACGGTACTTCTAAATTCCTTCCAATTTCTTCTGAATTCTAGATTATTGTAGAAAAAAATATCTCATTACATCACTTACTTTCACTCAGCACTTCACCACGAAAAGTAGACTAAACAGATCTAATAAAGCCTAGGGTGATTCGACGTAACGAGATGTTTGCGATCCATAACCAAAAACGGAAAACGAAAAAGGCGTTATTATTTCCAAGCAAACCGGATCAAGTCTCCACCAAACATCTCTTACACATTTAATCGCATACACACATATTTCAACACGTTTGCCAAAATATCTCGAACTCGAATTTTCATCATCATCCTTGGTAGTCAACTAATGGCACTTTTTTGGCTTTTCAGTTTTGGCAGAAGCAAAACAAAACTTTTCTAAGTGGTTTTTGTTTTTGGCTTCAAAATCTGTATCCTAAAGTGGACACGGTGGGAAATTTAAATTCAAAATAATAATTAATTCAAACGTATCCGCTAATTATTACATTGTATAGGATAACAAAATACAGTAATATGAATAATTTGGGCATCGAAAAAAAAACTCTTAACATAATATAGATAAATAAAAATAAAATAAAATAAAAATAAACATAATTTAAATAAAAAATATGACCAATTTCCGGATTATTCCATACAAGAGTTTCTTCTTTCTTGACGTTAGTGACCGATACGTTCATGATGGTTCCTGTATAAACAGGAATACTAGACTTTGTTTTGCCACGTAGCCGGTTAGGCAGTCCTTGTCACGGGGGGACAGTCCGGATGAGAATTGAACAACGTCCGGCTACTGCAGTCTGCGTGTCTATTCATTAGACTTGCTTTTTGGCGCAACAACCAATGCTAGTCAAGGCCTACAAAGTCACAAAGTGCTTGGCTTTCTGTGGCTTGACGTACCCATAACACGATAGGACGTACCTATAACACCTTTGGGGAGGCAGTCTGAATGGGATTCGAACAACGTTGGGCCAACAAGGTCTACGCCATTACCGTTCGAGCATCGAGTCGCCTCTCCTAGATGGTTTGTCTATCCAGTGATACCAACAAATCTGTCAGAAGCGGACATATGGCCACGTAGGTTGTTACGCCAAGAAGAAGTAGAATCCTCGTCACATCACATCACATCACCCATGTCTATATTTGTATCGTTTTAAAGCGGTGTGACATGTCACTTACAAAGCACTTTATACGCATACTATCTTTTTAAACAGTCAGCTTGTAAAAATCATATGCTGTATTCGCGAACACATATCTTCATTCATCCTGTGATTTGATTTATGAGGGATTTATCCTGAGTAAAATAATGCTTGATAGGCGTAAACTAAATTCAGTCCGAGCTAGTTTGAAAGAAAATCTTTCCATGCGAAAAAACTGCGTCTTTTCTACTTAAAACCTCCTGAGATGTAGGGTGCTTGATCCATTCGTGCTTTACCGTGCTACTTGGCCGTGCTACCGTGCAGTCGCGCAAACCGCGCTCTTCAACCAAGGACGCGAAGCTTCTAGTACCGCAAAAACTGATCCGCCTGATGAACCAGAGCATCGGTACAGCTTACGTCATAAAAGGCCGCCTAGACTCGGTCCATGTTACCATTCCGCTCCCTCCGTTGTCATCGTCATCAATTGGATAGGAAAAGATAGGAAGAACAGATACTAAATTATTCATATTGAAACGCTACGAAGGAAATCCATTAAGCTGAACTTAAACTCCGCTGTACCGTAACGAAATGCTTCACCGATACCGTTAGTTGTAACAGGTAAAATACAAAAAGCACATTCCAGAATTAACGGAACTCAGGATACGTCGGACGTGAGCAGCGATAAAGGCACCATCTCGTCTGCGACCCAAAGAACACCATGTTTACAAAGGTGAGTTTAATTTCTAGTTCTTATACCAATTAGTTTACCAACGGTCCCAAACATGACAAGAATAGCCATCGTTTGTGGCCCGTTCGATATAAGACATAATTAAAATAATTATTTTATAATTATTAATTATATAAATTATAATTTAAA
>KB694235.1:0-12317 GCA_000349165.1 Anopheles christyi | reverse complement strand
TTTTTTTTTGTTTGTTGCGCTTGTGTGGCGGAAGGAGAAGCTTCCTTTGCCGTGTAACTTCGAGGTTTTTTGTTTTGTTTTTTTGGTTTTCGATTGCGTCGTGACTTCAGGTACAGCGGGGAAACAGCAGACCGACTAGTGAAAGTATAACATTTAAATGGAGGGAGACACCCCAATACTACTGTACCACACTAGCGTAAGAATGTAAGACGGAGCAATGAACGAAGAAAAGAAAGAGACAGAGACGGCTAAAGAATAGAAAGAAAATATGTTCAGCCAATAAATAAACGCTGATATGAACAGTGAGCGATAAGAATAATTATGGAGTTTTTTTTATTTTTTATTTCCTAAACTTCCTTAAGAAGTTCTGTTAAAACAAATAAGCCATCCGAATGTTTGAATTTTTGGTTTTCAGGCGAATATTGTATTTTACTTTGCTGGCTACCCGTGCTTTTTATAATGCTTGGTAGTTTTATCGGTATTTTATCTTTTATTCCTTTGGGATCACCAGGCGTCTCCATTGCAATAGTTTTGTATACAATGTATTGCAGCGCCACTTTGCACATCAGCGTCGCTACAACGAACTACTCTCAATCGGTTCTTAGTAAATACATTTTTCACCGGGCCAGCCGATGACAGTTTGACAACCATCAAAATCGTAAACAAACGCGCCGTCGAAGTAAACAAAACCTAACGCGCTTCACCGCTAATCCACATAACACGACCAAAGATGGGCAAAAGAAAAGATAATACTGGCGATAAAGATGGTATGTGGCTGTTTGCTTTATGCTTTCCAACTTTATTTCTTTCCAACAAACAACAATGTGTTTTTGTGCCGTTTTAGCGGACGTTCTACCGGAACCATCGCACTCAAAGAAACACAAAAAGCACAAGAAGCACAAAAAGGCTCGTGCTCAACAGGAATCGGCCACCACCTACGAGGTGATAGAAGAGCAGCAAGCACTCGACGAAACCATGGAGGTGGTGGAAGAAATCGAATACATGGAAGCGGATCCCGAGCCGGAAATTGTGTCGGAGGTTGAAACCGAGCTGCAAACCACAATCGATGCGAATGTTTCCCAGCTAGACTTGCTGAATGAATCGCAACTTTCACAGCAACAGAAAGCACTGTCACCGGGTAAGTCACTCGCAGCGATGAACAAAGCGCAGAAGAAAACGCGCAAACGAGGCCGAGACAGTGGAACTTCCAGCGAGGAGGAACGATGGCTTGATGCGATCGAATCCGGAAAGCTGGAGGAGGTCGACGATGAGCTGAAGAAAATCAAACCAAAAGACCCCAGGCTGATGACGGCCCGCCAGCGTGCAATGTACGAGCGGGGTACGGACAAAGAATCGGGCCCAGGTTCCGAGCTGCTCATGTCCTTACCAACCGGGTACAAGGAAAAGGTTATGACGGAGGAAGCCATACAGAAAGCGCAACTTAAGTCACAAAAACGCAAACAGATGGCAGACGAGAAGCGGGAAAAGGACAAAAAGAAAACCATGGAACGGTTGCTCAAAAAGCAAGACTCTAAATCGGTTAAAGCCATCAAGAACCGCCCGGTGAAGGAAAGGGTACCGATGATAACGTACGTCAATAGTGTCGAGGGAGCCACGATTTCTCTACCACCGGAGGTAGATTTCCCCCTCGCCAAACAACCACCCCGAGAGCCACCGAAGCCGACGCTGTGTGCCGTGCCCAACTGTAACAACATTAAACGGTACAACTGCTCCAGAACAAACATTCCGCTGTGTAGCTTCAAATGTTACAAAGCGAACGTGGAATCAATAAAACGAATCATTTGCTGAAGGGAGAAAGCTCAACTGGGAATTTATTATGCCATCTTCAAAAGTCGACCTGCGATAGAAAGGGGAAATGGGAAAGAAATCATCATCAGCGATTGCTTCGATTGCATATGCTTTCGGCAAGTGCAAATATGGAATCGAGTGGTTCGTGCTGGTTGTGGAATGGAGCGGATAAAGAAGGAACGTTCGGCAAGTTGGTGTGGAATAATGTAAGCTTACCAGCAACTGGTTAAGGTACAGCTCGTAGGCAATCTTGTCCGTTGCCATGTCAACGGCCACCGCCATCATTTCCTCCAGCTCTTCCACCGTAAAGGGTTCGCCTTCCTCGGTAATCAATTTGGTCATGTACTCCTTGTCCACAAATCCTTTTCCCTCTTGATCTAGTACGCGGAACGCTTTCAGAAGCTTTTCCGGTGGTGCTGGTTCCATTCTTTGGAAATGAAGGTAACAATTTAGCTGTTAGTAAAGGCCTCCTTTTGAAAAGTTCACCCGCTCGCTTACTTATGCTCCGCAATCAGCTGGCTAACGTAGGGAAGAAATTTCGATAGATGCACTGTACCATTGGAATCCTCAAATTCGGTTGCCGATATGACTTCGTTTACATCGGCTTCGGTTGGTACACATCCTGGTGAAGTATGGCACAAAGTTAGACTGCTTGTAGACTCAAATGTATACCCGTCTTACCTAAAAACCTTAGAATTGTTCCTATCTCACGAACGTCCACCGTTTTGTTGCCGTGATGATCGAAAATCAAAAATGCATCCGCAACCCTTTTCTCCAGCTCGTTGGCAGGATTAATATCTGAAAGAATGATAAAGGAGACATTTGATGAAGTCTCTGAATAAGGCACTTTTTTCTACAATCACTTGCCTGAATATTCAAAATCAGTCATACTTCCTTCTGTTCAGTGCTAAAATGCTATCGATCAAACTGAACGGAACGGATACAAACTAAATTGTTACCATAGCAACACGATGGAAAGGCGCAATAATGGTAAGCTGTCAATTCGATAATGCTATATCTCACGGTTCCGTTAACTCCATGGCTTGTTAGTGTAAAATTACTCATTTTATTTTATTTTCAAATCACAAAAGAAACAAAAATTGCTACTTTCAACGCTTGTTTGAATGCATTTGGAAAGAAACGCTTAACGAAGGGTTGTTGCTGAAACGCTTCATACCTGCTGTCAAACTCAACTCCCAATGACATTTGTCCAGTCGCAGTCAGCTTTATCAAAATACACACCAATTGCAAGCGAATTTCCAATTAACACTACCCAAATTATTGTTCCAGTGTACCGTTGTTTGCGTGACTCGTCCATCGTTGTGTGGCTGGTTGCACCTGGTTCCGATCGACCGACCGGAAAAAGTGACAGCCACCAGCGTATTCCTCCGGAAACGCTCACGTTACGCCCACCCAGCTCTTTCCTTCGAAAGTCTAGCAGAGTGGTCTCGCTGCGTACGCAAAAGCAACCAGGCCAAGATTGAGCCCGACGGAGCAGCTGCCAGGATGTCGGGTGACCAGAAAACCCTCATCAAGGGCAATCCGTCCCAGTACGTGAAGCTGAACATTGGTGGCTGTCTGCACTATACCACGATCGGGACGCTCTGCAAGCAGGACACAATGCTGCGTGCCATGTTTAGTGGCCGATTGGAAGTGCTCACCGATTCTGAAGGTACATGTGTGTTTGTGTGGTACATTTGTTGTTTTAAAGAACATGCATAATTTTGAACCCTATTTATCCTCAGGATGGATTCTGATCGATCGTTGCGGCACACACTTCGGCACGATACTGAACTTCCTGCGAGACGGTAGCGTTGCTCTGCCGGAAACAACCAAAGGTATCGCGGAACTGCTGGCCGAATCGAAGTACTACTGTATCGAGGAACTGATCGAGGCGTGTGAGAAGGTACTCGCTAAGAAGGAACGTGAATCAGAACCGATCTGCCGTGTGCCGTTGATCACCTCGCAAAAGGAGGAACAGTATCTGATCAGCACGGCCACAAAACCAGTGGTAAAACTACTGATAAATCGACACAACAACAAGTACTCGTACACAAACACGTCCGATGATAATCTGCTAAAGAACATCGAACTGTTCGATAAGCTATCGTTGCGCTTCAGTGGGCGCGTGTTCTTTATCAAGGATGTGATCGGTTCGAGCGAAATCTGCTGCTGGTCGTTTTATGGCAACGGCAAAAAGGTGGCAGAAGTGTGCTGCACCTCGATCGTGTACGCGACGGACAAGAAGCACACGAAGGTAGAGTTCCCCGAGGCAAGGATCTTCGAGGAAACGCTAAACATACTGCTGTACGAGAACAAGAACGCACCGGATCAGGAGCTGATGCAGGCAACATCGCTGCGCGGTGCCGTCGGTGGCATCAGTTCGTACACGAGCGACGAGGAGGAGGAGCGGACCGGTTTGGCTAGGTTACGGTCGAACAAGCAGAACAATCCTACATGATTCACACATCAGCTAGTGCTGAAGCGAAAGCTGTTGCCAAAGAGGAACTGAACTGTTTCCGGGCCGCTCGATCGCCCAACCAAAAACGTAACCAGCACAGCACACACAGCAGCTCGAATCGATTCCAGTGTGTGAGACAGAAGATGTATGCGTGTGTTTGTGTGCCAATTTGTATGTGCGATCGTATATGGTTGGCTGTGTACTCGTGAGTCGTATGTGTAGCAATGAAGAGCAGAAAACAAATGGGAATAGCTATGAGAAACAATTTACAATTAAGAGCGTCTCCCTCCCGCACCTAATGCAAGGAATACGTGGGGGAGGAAGTAACAATCAATCCTAAATCGTATATAAATATTAACTTTTCTTCCCTTCAGTCTGGGAGCAATCCTGCAACACCAAAGGAAGATTGAGAATGTGAGCGTACACAGGGAGCCTTATTATGCTCCATTTCATAAAATACGATTATTCAATTTTACATTTAGTGCATCATATACTGACAGAACTCGACTGTGGACAAAGCAAAAACAGCAAAAAATACACATCTTTATACACAATATCTGCATGGAATTAGCAGTAACTTAAAAACTCTGCATAGGAAAAAATAAAACAATACATAATTACAACATTCTATGACATTTCAATATTGCTTTACACACGTTATTTATTGGTTCTGATAAAAGTTATCAATCATTTCCTGCTGCTCCGATTCGATCCGCTGTAGATACTGATACTCTATCTTCAGCTTGTCCAGCTCAACCATTTTCTCAATTATTTCGCTCTGTAACGGAACCGAGGGTGTGGAAAACCTTAAGACAGGATTTTCATATGTTTTTCACCTTCACTTATACCTTACCTGTATTTGCTGCTGCTCCGATTCGCGCTGCTTGGAGAATGTTTTCAGCATGTTCTGTACGCCCACCGCACGCATCTTCTCCTGATCGACTTCCGCGGCAAACACCTCGACAATGTTTGCAAACTGATCGATGATCCGACGAAAATCGGTGAGCTCTATGTGACCAATGCCATGCAACAAAAGGATTATCTTAATGTGCCCTCTGAAAGTGTCCCTTTTCCGTGGTGTACAGAACTTACTTTCGGTGAACCGTTCACACTCATCCTTCAGTTCGTTTGTTTCGTTGGCTACCTCCGGATCGATCACTCGCAGCGTGTACAGGTCGTCTATGTACAGACCTGATTTACCAAACTCTTCACCCATTGTTTTGTGTAGCAAAAGCTAAAACAGTTCCCGAAAAGCAAAGTTTTGCAAAAGCACAACGAAAACACAATGGTTGCACGCAAACTGTTTGTTTTGCACGGTTGCCATGGTAACAGGAAGCGTCAGAAACACGTGTCCCAACCAGTACGACATCCCATTTTTGTTTGTAAAAGTACGCAACGCGTGATATGTTCGAGTAAAACACATTTTATCGCCCATAAGTGTGCTACGCATCGGCGCTGTACGGCGCCCAGCTTTACGGACGCAATCATGTGGGCAACCTGCATCCATTCCAAATTGGCAAAAAAAAAAAACAGCATAGCTATGTATGTACAGTATCGATTTCGGTTGTGGTTACACTTATTGGGTTCATTTATTTCAACAACGGCCCTTACATGGTTTGCATTAACTCTGCACTAAGCCTTGTACTATCGCTTGTTGCTGTTCTAAACCAATCGAGCTGAGAGAGTGGACCGCTACACAGTGCTGTTGACAATGATCGTAGATTTCTTAAAAACATATCCTCTAACGGTTATTACAATCATTTAGTATTCTCTCAATCTCTCGTTTTCCTTTGCAAAATGGAGTTTATATGTTTTGTTACTACACTTTCTTTTGTTTTGCTTTTCCTAATCCGTCACTCCTACACTACATCCATTTACAATCAAACCACAAATGTTTATGTATAGACGATGAAAAAAGTGATAATAAATTTTCGCGATTTAAAATGGGGGACTTTCGTATCCGCGTTCGTGCGCCGGTGGAATAAATGCGTGGTCTGCAATTGGAAAAACGCAACTGACAGCCTCGCGGCAGCTCGCCATATAAATGTAACGACGGGATTACTTTGTTTAACGAACGCCGGTTTCACACTTTACTTTTCACCTTTCTTGTTATCTCCTCTGTTACAGTTTTTAAACAGGATGGTTTTAGCATAAATAAAAAAAAAGAAAATTTTAAGAATTACGACCTAACAATCATCTTTCCACCTGGCTGCTGGTTACACCTTTCGCTTCTCACGCAGGAAATACTGTGTTGTTAGAGGCAATTTGAGAAAATTATAAAACGAGTAATCCCCTTGAGGTTAAAGCCTATAATCTCTCTCTATTTCTCTCTCTCTTTCGCTCTTTGCCTCTCCTGCCATTATCCATTTTAAACAATTTCAATAATAAGGTGTTGTACAGTGGTGTACGAACGTGTTTTTAACTGGGCTCACTTTTAATCTTTGTTTTGGTGGTCAATCTTTTTTGCACACTCACACACTCGTACATGGGTATTTCTTCAACCAGGGAGAGAAAAGATGATGATTGTATGAAAATGAATGTATTACAAATAACTATGTACTGAACAGAGCCTTTCCTATTGCTCCGTTGACGATACCCCTTGGTCCACCACCGTCTCTAACCAACTTCTTGGCCATTGGGTGGCGAAGGGATTTTCAATGCTTGCTTCACTGACGCAGCTAACCATTATCCTGTGTACCGTATTCTTATGGTGGATCGTTCACGTCGACGAGGAAGCCGCTTCCGACGAGACAGCAGTTTCGACGGCGGCAGTTGTGCCGTCCGCAATTGAAGCAACCGCTGCGGCCGCTTCCGTTGCGTCGGCCGCCGCCTCTGTCTCCTTCCCAGCGGACACTACGCCATTGCTGCCGTCTGTCACTTCCGTCGTCGAGGAGGCATCATCGCCCGCTACCTTTGCATCAGTTTTTACCTTTTTCGTGGCGGAAGAAACTGCATCCGCATCGTTACCATCGACGGCACTGGCAACTGAATTGGAAGCGGTACGTTTCCGCGATCCAGCACCGGTAAAGTTCGGCTTGAATTGAACGATGATGGCGGTCATGTTGTCGCACCCGGTACCATCTCCTCGAGTGTGCGGCGCCAAGCAGTGATCGAAGAGCTGAAAAGAGGAAGAAAATAAAGTTGTTCAACACTTACTTCAACACATCCCAGTAGCTTATCGAACGTTACCTCTTCGCAAATTTTAGACAGCTTCATGCCGGGCTTGCAAATTCGTTCCTGTACAAACTGGACGACCTGCTCGCTGGTCATAAAGTTCCAGATGCCATCGCACGCCAGTACCATAAACTCGTCTTCCGGTCCGACCGTAATCTTCTCGATGTCCGGAAGTGCCGATATCATTTGCTCTTCGGCTGGAAGCGATTTGTTCTGCAGATGTAAACGATTTCAGAGTTATTCAAAGAGACAAAGAGTAATCTAGTGTGTAGTTTATACCATTTTGTAACCATGGTCACCGATAGCCCGCGACAGATTCAACCCTCCATTCACACGACCATCCAGAGTAACCCGACCACCCGCCTTCTCTATCCGCTCGTACTCGATCGTGTCTTCCGGCTTGTGATCGAAGCTCATCTCGAGCGCTTTACCATTTCGGCAAACGACGCATCGGGAATCTCCTGCAAAACAGCATCAACAAAATGAGCGATATTTCAATAATTCGCCAGTTAACTTCACACTATAGATCCATCACATACCAGCATTCGCAACGTAAAGATCTTTTCCGTGCAGCAGTGCAACCACCGCCGTACATCCACTATCCTTTCCCGGCTCGTCGGTGATGGTTTTCATGAACGCTGCGTCCTCCTCATTGATGTACTCGCCCAGATCGGCATACTCATCTGGTTCCTCCTCTTCCTCCTCAGCGCTACCTTCCTCACTAACCACAGTGGAAATAAAGTTGTAGCTTTTCTATGCACACAAATGACCAACGGACTTACCCATAAGCATCCTCTTCCCCTTCATCCGTGCTGGAAGTGTCATCGGCCGGTTCTTCTGCGTGCGGGAACTCCTCATCCGAATCGCTCTCGTCGTCTTCGTCATCATCATCGTCCGTGTCGTCCATGCTCATCGACACATCGGCTGGTGGACCATTTTTCGGAGACGCTTTTGCCGAGCTGCTATGTACTTTCGCCGTCGATGCTGCAGCGCTGTTTGATCCTCCGGCACCACCACCACCACTTCGACCACTACCACTGTCACAGCTACCATTTTCGGGACCGGCTGTACCGGACGAGGACGATGAAACGGCTCCGGACGAGCCAACCTTGCCAACATCTCCGTTCAGTTTGCTCGCCAGCTTACTTCCATCCGACGACGAGCTGTCCGGCGCACAAGTGTCCTTCGCAGCGGCCACACTTCCCTCGACGTCTTTTGTCGATTTTACCGCAACGTTGCCCGCAGTATCGCTGATCTCGTCGCTCTGTTCCGCTTTCTTGCTTCCACTGCTTCCAGCTGTAACGCCACCATCCGTTTCACTCTTACCCGGCGAGCTCTTTTCAGCAGACGAAGAGGAAGAGGACGGTTCGGGCTGTGGTGTAGCTTCCTTTACCCGCTCAACTGCTTTATTGCTTGAGCTGCTGACAGTCGAATCAGCTGCATCCGGTACCGTCTCTTCTTCCACTTCCTTCGAAACGGTCTCCTTTTTGTCTTCTGCTGCTGCAGGGTCTGCCTCCGCATCGGAACCGGTGCTATCGCCGCTACCCTCCAACTTTACGGGCCTTTTCTCGCTAGACCCACCAGCACCGGCATCGGACGCTGCCCGCCGTTTCCCCTTCAGATAGGGCGATATTGGTTTCGAGCAGTTGCCTTCCTTGATAGCGGCCACTCGTTGGTTTTTCGCTTCCCCACCATCGCCCGGTTGTTTGGTGTCCTTGCGATACTTTTGTAGCACCTCGTTCAGTGGCATCACCGCCTCCTTGCACAAATCCTCCACATTGTCGTCCTCCTCTTCTTCCTCCTCTTCGTCCACTTCATCCTCACCGTTCGTTTTGTCGGACAGTACTTTCAGCTCCTCGATCACCTTGTCCTGCAGTAGTGTCGCGTCGAAGCCGAGGAACGCATCCTTTAGGGCTTTTTCAAATTCTTTCCTTCCGTACGATTCCACTGTTTTCAAGAAGGTGGGCAGATGAAGGCTACAGTACTGGGCGACCTCGGCCCCACCGTGCCCATCGTATACTGCGAAGAATGAGCACTGTTCGTCGAAATTTAATATGCAGTTGTGTGCATCCTGTGGGGAAATGAAATGAAATAGAAGATAAAAACGCATTAATTTTTCTATCTCTCGTTTTGTATGTGCCAAATGCATTTCAAGCGATAAGGCGATATACAGCGCACATCAAAGCAACCAATGCGTTGCATTTGAGCCGTGTCAGCGGATTTGCAAGGCGCGCGGAAACCATACCTCCTGGCTGATTCGCCAACCCTGCATCGAGCTGGAACCGGATGCCAAATAATCGTTCGATTCATCACTCGAATCCTTCGTCGTCAGTGGTTCAGAAAGGTAGGCGCCCATGGTTGCTGCCTTTACCGCTGCTTCTGTTAATACAAACCAAAACGGAAGAAAAAGCGCGTGTCCGTTTCCGTGTGGCTGTGTGTACAAGCAAACTGCAACTTATCGAAATTTGCACTGGAGAGGGAGAGCGCGAGGTTTGAGATGCTGTTGCGACTCCAAAACCTTCATACAAGCCGGTTTTTTATTGTTATTATTTTTCGCCACCACGCGCCACAAAAAGATTGCTGTCACGCCAGTGCAACATAAAGACGGTGTGCGGGTGAATAGGGGAAGCAATTTGCTGTTTTCTGTTCTATCCGCCGGATGCACACACACACACACTAACACCACCACACAAGCACGCGAAAGAGCAATGGTCTCCCAAACGGAGCTGCTGCTGTGGCTGAAAAAACCGGCTACCAATCGGCGGATCAATCTTTCGGAACTTCCGGATGCAAAATAATAGTAGACAACTATTCCGCCTTTCCAAAGCACAATACAGACGCACACCCGGGATTTAGGAGGCGTTGATACTACACGGGCACCACCAAACGAGGGCTGTTTGCTTTTCCGATAGTGGGAAAACAAACACAATGCAATACGAATATTCCGGCTCGAGTGATACTGCTTTTGCGAAACCGGGGGTGTATCGTTTTACCCTGCACTAGACGGATTTGCTTCGCAACAAGGTGTGCCCGACGGCATCCGTGTCCGTATCCCTGTGTTCTTGTGTAGTTCGCACTTGTGTAAAACGCGGACCACACTTCCCGGCAATTTTTTCAGCTTGCTTTTCTCACACTCGCGCACCGACGCATGTCACCAGGCGAATACAACGAGTTTGACGCATCGTGCAAACGGGAACGGACGGCGCTTCTCCCTGGCAGATGACGCTCGCTTTAATTTATGTCGTAAGTGTTCGAACGCATATGAAGGGAGAAATGTTTAGTGACTCGTTTTATTACACACTATTTGCACGACTTTACAAGCGGATTTAGTAAGCAGAAATGGTTAAAATGCGGTTGTTTGCTGGATAGAATACAGGTTGGCTCATTGGCAACCTTCGCATGACAGTTTGACATTTCGGCGCATGTGCGCGAGCGTTCATGAGTTCAACGGTTCCGTTGTGAACGGTTTTCAAATCACAATATGTTTTATGCATATTTCACCGAAGCAATAATTTCCAAAATGGTGTTTCAGTTAATACGATACCATATCGCCTTAAACCAGGACTAGAGCAAGAAAAATAAGAATAATTTCTGGAAGATAATGATTTATCCATGTTTTAAAACTTGTTTGCTAGATTTGAATAATACAGTACAGTGTTTAAAATAGATCTTTCATCTTATTTTTTATAAAGTGACCTACTTTTTGGCATGATCTTTCAGCAAATTTTCAGAATACTCAGCTAAAGGCCTAAAGATTCGTTAAGCAGAGATAATAATACACTTTCTTCTATCCACCAATAAGAACAGTATCAACGTAAATGCTTCCAGTCCCATGCTTACTGCTTATCACTTCGCCTTTAGCACGTGCTAAGTAAAGTTGTTTGCTCGTAACATTGCCCATCGAAAACCGCCATACTGAATAACTTCGGTTAATTACGTAATTTGTCTAATATTGTTGGTGAATATGTGTGTGTTTTGTAGCGTAGATAAACTCGTGCAACGCCGTTCTGGTCAAGAAAATTTTCTAAATTGTTAAACTTTTTTTTTGCTGTAACCAAATTAATATCAAACAACAGGAGCACATGGAGCATATAATTGTATGTTGTAACTTACATTTTACTGTGAATAGGGGGAATGTTTTTTAAGTGATTGCAGAGAAATATTAAAATTACTGTGACGTAGTGATAACGGGAAGGGTCATCTTGGTTTAGGAATTGACATCATCAACTAAAGCGAATGTTGTGATTATGGATGGATCGTTAAAGCAAAAGCATCGAGATAGAGCAGCTTATCATTGTTTGAGCAAATTATTCCACTAAACAAGGTAAGCTGTTTTACAATCTTTCTTTTTCTTATACTCGACGTAACGGCCAACACGGTCATGACGGGGCTTAATACAACGTCTAGCTTTGCAGCCGTATCTAGTGAACCACTAGGTCGTCCCAGTCCGCAGGAAGAATACTACTATACTTCTTATTTTATAGCAAGAGTATAAAATTAGCCCTACATTGCTAAGCACCAGAATTTCTCCAATCTAAACATTATTAATTCTTCTGATATCCGGCAAGTACAATGAATCCGGCCAAATATCCCCTTGGCGTGCTGGGCTCATCCTATTTACGTACATTCACACACACACACACACACACACACACACACACACACACACACACACACACACACACACACACACACACACACACACACACACACACACACTGTGGTTTGCTTTCAACGATTGCATGCCATGTGCCGGAATCGTTAATCTAATTTTTTGGGCAATTTATTTCATCGTTACATTCACCCGCGGCCCCTTATCCGTGCCCCAACCATCCCATTGGTGACCGTTGCTGTTATCAAAATTGTACCACAA
>KB694224.1:0-12362 GCA_000349165.1 Anopheles christyi | reverse complement strand
CCGAGCTGTAATCAGACACATTAAAACATTTTGCAATACCGTGTCCCTGCCTGCCGTGTTTCTGCCCTCTACATCCAAAGACAATCGAAAAAATCAAATGGCTGGTATGAATTTTTACGATCTTTCTGTAAAATCGTAAAACCGATGAGAAAGCGCAATGGTGAAACATTTTCGCGGCGTAAAAGATGTACTTGCTTGCTTGGAATTGGTGTGCTCGCCACCTCGTCCTTCCGACGAGTCATCGAAATGAGCAACGAGTCTTTATCTTCTCTCGTTCCCTTCTTTGCGCAGACAACCACACATATCCTCCTGGTGGCTTATCCTTCGCTTGTTTCATAGTGCAAAAGTGGACATTCCCGTTGGAATAAAGAAAATATGAGCTAAATTGCATTCAGTTCCCTGAAGATTACTGTACTGGGCGAAAGGACGAATGACGATACGGTACGTTACGGTATGTGTGTGTGACTGTGGGTGCAAAGCGAAATAGTCCATTAAAAGGAATCCCCTCCAGTGGGAGGAAAGTTTAGCGCTTGTCTCAGACCACCTCCTCCATCACAAACGAAAAGTAGACTCTTCTTCTGTAAGGAAAAGCGCAGCGAATGGTGGTTATGAAACGGTTTCAAACCATTTGGACACTCCAGCGGCCATCCTTCGAGTGCCAATGACTGACGGTGAACGAGAGAGGTTTTGTTACCAAATCTCCACGAACTCCCTCGCTCCTCGACATCAAAGTCGCTAAAACATGCTGGAAACGGTGGCAATGTTGAACGTGGCCATCACTAAAAACTGACGATAAAAGCTAACTTTTTCAATTAAAATAAATTGTTGAATACGGTGGGTGCGCTCGTGGATTTTGGGTGTGCGCTAGCTTTTTTTTAAACTTAAACTGCTGCGTTAGTGTCGATGTGTTTCTGCCGCAAAATATAAAACGGAGCAAGTAGCGATGGATGAATTGAAAATGACTGCCGGTGCAGGTTCCGGGATGTCAATATAGCCAGGCCTTGTGGCTTTGTTGTTGTTTCACACTACCGCGGGGACAAGATGGAAGTAAAATGAGTTTTTCGTTATACTTGGAATGAATTTCATTTTTTTGTACAATTCATTGTTTTGCGTCGTTTGACACATGTTTATTCCGGACACATTTGGCTAACAATATTTTTGTATGTTACCAAGGCCTTAACAAGCTGTTTTTATCTCTAAAATTCATATTATAGTCAATGTTCGAGGATAAATTGAAATCAATATCAATTCATTAAGCGCCTCAAGTTATGCAACATGGGCAATGTTAAGAATGTTTTTTTTTTCAATAAAGCTTTTTAGCTCTCCTCGGTAATATTGTTGCCTGGGCTCTTTCCAGAAAAAACACAAAGCTGAGTTAGATATTGAAACTCATAAATTCATCAGAGTTAAAAAACTGCCCCGAAACACTAACCTAGTTGTTCTACTGCTGTTTGATGTGTGTTCTACTTCTCGTGCTTTATGCGTTCCATTACGAGTAGTTTCAATTAAAAACTTTCAAAACATCCACATCATGTGGTTATAGCTAAAATCGTTGACCAACAGAACACGTTTTTACTCACACTCGGTTGATCAATTGCGAAAATGAATATCCCATCCCACCCATCTGGAACGAATCATCCTGCATTCATGATAAAAAGATTCCTATTTGCTTCATGCATCTCATAAACCAAAGGAATTCAAGTGGTCCTCTTGGTGGACACTCCACATCACGACGTTTGAATGTTTCAAAATATCACTTTCATATCGCCTATATCGAAACTGCAACATTGTGCACAACATGTTGGAATTTGTTTTTTTCTCGCACACAATTACTGCATTTGACACATTTTCCATGCCACCGTCATCGCCCGGAAAGCCGGAAAGCTGCATATAATTAATGCAACACGGGCGCTTCCAATCGTTTAACGTGAATGCAACAGGGTGTGGCGTAGGTGCTTAAGTCGGTTGAATTTTAATGACGGAAGCCTGACACTTCAACGTCAAGAGGCTTCCGTTGCGTCAGTGGAAACGCTTCAAATGAATGCTGTACGATCGAATCCTGTGAACGTTCGATCTGCGGCCACGAGTGTGACGAAAATTTAAACGAGAGGCTACACGTAACCTACATCTCAAGCCTCGTGAGCCATCCGTCGAATGGTGTGAGCGTTAATCGGAAATGTTTCCGCTCTTTTGCAAAATGGACGAAACAAGCAACTTGCTCGACCTGAAGAGGAACGTGAGGAGTGAAGTAAAACGGGAGAAAAACGATCCCTGGCAATTTCGTTAGCCCCAGCTCCCCTCAAAAACTCTCACTGTGTCGTTAGCCGTTAAGTGTTCTTCTTCATTATCATTATTCATCTTCCGTGTCCATTTCCGGTGCACGCCAATTTTCACGAGCACACTTACTTTCGCGACTTATCCGGTCGGTGCGTTTGGAGCTCTTCGTTCTTTGGCGCCCAACAGGGGGTGTGCGCATCCTGGCATTTGACGAGTTTCCGCATGGAGGGAATTCACCATCAAAATCATCCTACCCAACTCATTTCCCCATCCCTCCCAGTGCCATAAGAGCGGGACTTAACGATGAACGATTTCGGAACGCTTCTAAGAGTTTCATTTCCGCTCTGACCCGCAATCCGCATCTAACGATGCGAAAATCGTCGTGGGTCAGAAAAAGGTGACGATGAATTTTTAATTCCAAAACCTTAACTGATGCTGGAAAAAGGAACAAAGATTTAACGCTCGAGTCTCACAGTTTGACCACCTTTTGCTAATCGGGATACTGAACTACCGAAAATTACTCCTTTGACGAGTACGGAGAAAACCCACGTCAAAATATGTTTTCCATCTTTTCGCAAACAACGGTCTATTTTCAGCTTGTTTGAGGAGGCTGAAACTTTGAATCCTATTCAAACTGTGCGGCACGTGGTCACGGTCACTCCGGAGATCCAACATCCGATGAGAAACGTGAGTTGATAAACTCAAAAGAGTTTAGCAAATGCATTAATCTTCCATGTATTGAGTTGGGTTGACAATAAATTTGATTAGAAGGAAAACATATTTTTGAAGAAATTTTTTGTTGAAACAGAAAAAATTTAACCACAGTTTGTCTTAAAACTAACTAACTCGCTCACAATAAAGCAAAACCACAAATGCAGATATAATTTTATATTTAAATAAAGCGTTACTGAAAACCATTCTGTTTCTCTAGATGCATAATAATATTGTTAAAATGTATACCTTCACTCACAAGCCACTAATTAAAAATGAAATAAAAGATTCAAATTTCCTACCACTCCGACTCTCCCTGTCCTGTCCACCAAATACAAGAATAGGCACACTGTCCTTGTAAAAGACAAAATCAACCATCGAATCCTGTGGCCCACCCATTTTGAGGAGGCTTTGCTTCGCTTAATTTCCTTTCGTTTGCATCCTACTCCTAAGGACAATTGTTAAGTCGTAGAAAAACTAGGTCGATAGGAAGGTTCGCTGTTATGCTTCGGGATGGGCACCACGGTACACGGGAAAACAATTAAGGCGGAATTTTAATCATCTTGTAATCGTAAACGGTAGCACAAAACCGTTTGGTAAAAGTTTCTTTCTCCTAATGACTGGGAGGGAGCGAAAGCAGCTTAGCCTAAATGAAAACTATTGCCTTAGTAACCGGTCAGTACGAGTGGTTTGGAGAACCGTTAGTTACCGTTTTTAACGAGCGGTGATGACACATTTTCCACCAAGGGTTAAAGGCTAGGCCAGTGTCGCATTCATATGGGCAGATTATTAACAGCTTATTAAACTTTATGCAAACGAACTGGACGGTTTAGGTAATTTACATTTGTATTACCCTTTTTCCCTATGTGATACTGTTGCATTTCATGCTGTGCCAACGGCAAGAGTTAATAGTTTTTGTAGTCTTTGAGGATTTGAAGGTAAAAAGTTTCTTATATTAACACTCTTTTGACCGTTTGAATACCTCAAACAAAAAAAAACATCTCGTTTTTAAAAACATGACCGTAGAACGTTAATAGTCTTAACTTTGGAATCTTTTTTAATCATCGCTCATGTTCATATTTAATCCTCCTTATATTACCAGCATTGTATTACAGGGTTTTTTTACTTTCGACTTCAATGCGATCCTTCATCTATAACAAATACTAAAATTCTATAATCTTTGGTTTATGTTGACTTTTTTATTTGCAGTCCAATTTTGTTCATTAGCCTTAGTGTATATCATAATTAACCAAAAATTGACGTAATATGGCAAAACAACAAATGGCGGTGATGTTGTTCAAACAATGCTGCAAGACTCTATCAATCTGACGCGGAGAGAAAAAATAGCCAGTGCAACTGTACCAGGTGTCAATGATGTAAAATGAACTAAGTGCTTTAGTTAACTAGCACTAGTCGATTCCCCTATCCACGATCGACAATTATTTGTGCATTTCCCAACAGTCATGCCACGATCTGCCCATTTTTTCCCTGTGCAACCGACTCTAAACTTGACCACTAATCAGACGGCTCGCAAATGAACGGTACGCCAGTCGGGCAGCTAACCGGCCAGCAAACGATGACTACAGAACGCTCGATAATTCATGCCCGTTTGCCCACGGGCAATAATAAATAGATAATGTTCAACTCGTGTTCGAGTGTCGAATATTTTCCATCCGACTGGATCGCTCCCGTTGGTTTGCTATTCCGCTACCACCAGTCAAGCGCAAACAACGCAAATTTCTAATGCATTCCGCATCCCACCCCTTTTTGGAAGCCATTTGTTGAGCGGCAAGGGGAGTATGATTTAGTTTGAAATTGAAATGTTATTGATCCTGCTCCGTTTCAGCGTGTGGAATCGCGGATAAGGGCAATGCATTGCGAGCAAAAGATGCCACCCTCACGCCCCCATTCGTCGGGTTTCGCTATCCGGCACGATCAGCCAGGCCATTTAAGCTCATCGACATGTCCAATCGAAACATGATTGCTGTTTCAGTGCACTTGCTAGTGTGTGTTAGTCTCGTGCCGCCAAGGACTCTCGGCAAGCCCCGGAGGTGGACGCGAAAACAACAGCCGCAAACAACGTGTAGTTTGAGGTCCACTGCTGCCCGTGTGCTGCTGAAATTCTAAAACATTTTTCCCTGCACTTCCCTGCACTTTGCATTGCATCGTTTTCAATGACGGATAACAAGCTTTTCATTTATGTGCAATAGTTTCCGAGTGACTGGAGCAACACTTTTCGATTCCAGTGGGACGCTTTTGTTTTTTGGTTGTTTTGAAGGAGGATCGGAAGTGGAGTTGGTCGACTAGAAAAAAGAGCAAATGAAAATACAATACTCGCACATCGTGAATGTTAGCAATGGGAAAACAATTTTCAATTTCGATGCGGGATACACTGTGATGCTTCCAATGGTGGAAAAACATCGCGAAAATATGTTTCAATTCTAGAAAATGGAAGAAGAATTGGAAATGGATAATATTAAAAGAAAATAATTTAAAATCGTCTGGCTGCATACAATATTACAAAAAACACATTTATTTATTTTCACTTGAATTTCTATAACATTGACAAAATCACACAAAGACGAACAAATGCTTCTCAAACTCTTCCAATGTATTGATTCTGATGTTTTCATAACACAGAAAATACATTATTCAGCATTTAGAAGCACGTTACTGCTCTTCTCATAAGCATCCGTTCCCCCTACCGAATGCATCCATCGATCATAGACCGATCCTCATCCTACCGCCTACCGCTCCACTTCAGCATGTTTGTGTGCATGATATCTACGCTTGTTATCACCGTCACGTAATCCACACCCGATCATAATCAGCTCCATCATCATCATCACCATCAACGCGTAATCGCAGCTGATACGATGTTGCTTACAAGGCGGGCCGAAATGGGAAGGTTTTAGGTGCTGGAATCCTAAAGAAGCTTTGATAGATTACTAGCTTCCAAGCACCGACTTTACCGAAAGCTGAAACCAGATCAGCCGAGTTCCGTTTTTCTTCCCTCACGCGTGTACCCATGTTATGTTCCGTGTCGGCGAAATCTTGCCATTTTGCAGTGCGTCGCGCGTCTTCAAAAACGGCATCAGTTCATCCTCACATCCTCGGGACCCGTGCTAATGATGTAATCATTTTTTATGCCACTCTTGTACGACCACCTTTGCTTGTTTTCTTTCTTTTTTTTCGATGGTGTTAGAATTTAGGAAGTTGATTGAGAGCTGGGAGAAGGAAATGCTTATCCGAGGTGATAACAGCATGCAACGGCTCGTTGGAATCGGCCCTCCTAGAAACAATATTCTACCTCGCTTGGTGGATGGTGGATATGGTTTGAGTTCTTTTTAGAGACTTCATTGAGCACTTCCCAACCAAGACTTTGCAAGACTCGTCGGTGCTAATCCAATTCACGCCAGCTCGAGAAATGTAGCAACTTCATCCACGCATACCAAACGACTGACAATGGTTGCTTGTTTGTTGAAGGAGCTGTATTCGAGGAGGTCCAAGGAGAGAGAGAGAGTGAGAGAAGTAAAGAACGAGAGAGGAAGTTATTCTTGGCAAGAATATGATGTTTGTTATCTTCCAACAAAAACGTTCCGGAAGGATCAGAGCGGCACGATGGTAAACTAAATGACATTAACCTTCAAGGGTTTTCGCTACGGTAGGATGGCTAACATATGAAGATGACTTGCTCCCGAATGGAAGGACTCCTTCCGGTCTCGGTTGACTCGTTTGCTCTTCATTTCTGGCCGTTGGTATTGTGATTACGAAAATGTTGCTCATCTATCGTAGTGAGGGTTTTTATTTTATTTTTTTACTTCATCTATGCAAAAGAGCCAACGAGCCTTGTACTTTGTTACACACCACACCGAACTGCTGGTCGGGCTCTGCAACCGTTGCATCATTTTATGAAAAACTCTGTCCTTGCACTTTGATAGTCTATCTCAACATTCATTCATCCTGCACCTATGTCGTTGTCTGTTAGTCAGCAGTCTGCAGCCGTCTGTTTCGTTGTTACTATTATTTGTGATAAGCAAAATCTTATAGCCACTCACACACACACAAACACCGAACAATGCTTGGTGCTCTATTTTGTGCCACATTGCGTACATATCTTGTTTGTAGTACCTCCACAACCGTCCAAAAGTCATCCAAGCTGAATGACATACGGATTCGTATCATGGGACTCATCATCCATTCCCCCTCGGGAGGCTTTGCTGATGCTTTGGACAGTGTTCAGGCGCACTGATTAGCTTTCCGCTGGCTTACACACCATCGCCCCGGGTCGTCATTTTATCAGCTCGAAAAAGGCTCCAACAAAATGAGCTGGAAACCAAGTGACAAGGCGTGCGATGAAGAATGAGCCGTCGTTGTCGTCTTGGTTGTCATGTAGCGAGTGAAATAAATGTATCCAATCTGTACTCGCAACTGTTTGGGGAGATGGGTAGTGGGACAAGATTGCTGAATAGGCAACATGTTGACGTAATTGGGTGTGCCGCATGCATACAAAGCCACATCTTCAGGGTTACATTGGAGTATCGATTTGTAAATACATGCGTTGATCACATTTCAATTTGCTTTCCAGAAAAACACTGTAAGCGATTGTACGCCTGAAAGTATGCAAAACATTATACAAATGCAGCGGAACGCGAATTTTTTTCAATACATCCTTAAATATGTAAATGTGTTAATTAGATTTTATTGGGCCATCAGGGGGGAAAATGCAGGAAGACATTCGAAAGGCACTTAAGTTAAATAGCCAAATTTACTGAAAGTTATCACTATCCTTAAAATGGTTCATTCAATCCACTTTTCTTTTGTTAAGCACCAATTCAGGGCTTCGTTTTTAGTCCATACAGTCATGAGAATATTTGCATTTTCACCGCAATCGCTCCTTCGTTCGCCGATTACCTGGATTTCATGTATCCACTTGCAAGTGGATAATGGCGCGACGACAATATCGCAAATTGAATTTAAAAACTTCACAAAAAACGCCACTTTCTACGCCTTTCGTCGTTCAATCAGACTTTTTCCCGTGTTCCCAAAAAAACATACCACTCCACTTGGACGTTTGCACCATCTCTATCGTGCAACATCATCTTTCGCTGTTCAGATTGCTTGGTTTCTAATAACAGAAAGTGTGTTATTGATTACGGGTACAGCTCAATAAATTCTTCCATCTTCCACCGTACTACGGCAGCTCGAGTCCTTTGGAGTGTGCGAAATATGAATAAAAAAATGCACCAGTAAGGCACATAAAATGGAAAGCAAAATCTGAACCAAAGAATTTTATCCAAGGAAAAAGGGTACCAAGGTACCGTATGATCGTTGCATCGACTTCAAGAAGTGAGAGAATATTGAAAGAAAAAACTAAGGATGCTTCAGCCAGCCAGCACAAGGAATTATAAAAATTGCACCACCCATGGCGGATTCCTCCCTTATTTTCCAGAGCGCTCGGGAGTGTGCATAAATCCATCATCCTTTTCCGGATCGTTCCGAGAGTCTGTGAGGGCTTGTTTGCTTTCGAAGATTCGTTGGAGCATCCTTTCCGCTGATGGTTGTCGGTTTTTTTAATCCTTTACCATTGACGGTTCTGCTTGAGCTTGCGGTTAATATTGCAGGCAATAGCCACGGAAAGTGATTGATTCCCTGGAGGTTCTTGATGGTCACTTTTTAACCATGCTCGCCCCGCGAGCAATAGCATTTATGCTGACTGATTGATCTCAAGTCGTCTGCATTACTGCATTGCATTATGAAATAGGGCAGAACATCCAAGACATGATGGATAAATTTTATTGAACTTTGAAAAAAGGGGATGTCAGGATTTGATATTATTATGAAAACATGACGTTAAGATGTGTGCATTTTGTGTTTGACAAAACTGACGTTTTCTTACGCAATCTTACAACTCATCACATTTTGGCATGAAATAACCCCCCCTTTAATATCGAATCCTTAAAGTAAAATTTCAAATCTTATGGCATCCTCGTTCTCGAGACATACGTCCAACAAAGTGCATCTCTTCCTGTTGTCCTTTCTGCACGTCCTCGGGAAAACTCAAAAGCGGAACTACGATCACTTAATTATGTAACCGGAAGCAGATTAATCCAAATGGTACGTGGTTCAAGGCGGGAAGAAAAATGCTTACAACTCCGAACCTGAAATCAACCAGCGTACACAGCGTTGCTAATGCTTTCGCTTTAGTGGCTCATTTGGCATGTTTCACTCCGGACTTCGGCTTCGTCTCCTTCATTCTCTTCTAGCAAACACACTGTGCATTTTGGATTTAAAGGGGATGACATCTGTACGTGCCCGGTGCGTTGCTCACAAATCCTACCACATGCAACTCGGATTCGAGCACTTAAAGCTGTCCTCAGGCAAACTTTCCACCGGCTGGACGAAGAAATGAATCGCATCCAGTAGCGCATTGAAACTCATATCCTAGACAGAAGCGAGAACGTCTTTCCCCATACTAAACTGCTTGTATTGTTGGTAGAAAAACAAGAAAAACGCATGATGGAGTCGGTTGGAGAAACAATCGTTGGAAACGCTCAGCAAACGGCAGGAAAGCAGAGGGAAGAAACAACAAACCGTTACATTTATGCATGTACCAAAGTGCCCGTGAGTCGAGCCATGGCACACGGCTTCTCATTTCCTCCCGGGTGGCCTTACGTGCCATTAGGTGAAAAGCCTGCCTGTAACACGCGGAAGTACGAGAAGAAGCGGCAGAATGTAAAAATAACTCCTCCAGGGTGGGCGAATGGCAGACAGAAGACCGGGAGGGTTCGCAGTGGAAGGTTGTAATGTGCCCCAAAGCAGTATAAAACCAACAACATGACACTCGTCTCACCGATTCGCCCCCGTTCTGTTCGGCGTGCACCGTCAGGGGGGAAGAAAAGATATTCCTTAATGGAAATCGAGGAAACGCTCTATCCTTGCTTCTCGGGACCTCCGAGGGGTTGGCGTGGAGTATAAAAGTATAATGAACATAATACTTTGTCTAAATCGCACGCAAAATCGTAAGCGCAGCCGTTGCTTCCGAGGGGAGCCAGCAGACAGGCACACGGTCCGTAGGTTAACCGTGTGTTAAGGTAGCATCCTCAGCGCGTCCGGTTGTGCGGTGAACTATGTAGGGGTGCGACACCGTTCCATCCTATGCGTGCTGGTTGTATGACAACGAGGGTGAAGTAAACCACACTACAACCTAACTCGGGAATCGGGGCCAAGTCGACTCACAAGAAAACCACAAAATACTAGCGAATGGAATGAGGAGCTCCTACTCCGGATGACTGCAGCGCTATCTGTGACAGATTCTACTGACTCCGTTGGGGGATGAATTCTGTGCCGTGTGCTACGGCTGCGTGATACCTACGAGAATTTATGTCTACATCAAGAGTACGTTCAACCCGGAGGTTAGCCTACGAGTTCCTTACCTTTTATGCTGGAGACTTCTGTACTAGCAAACGCTGACAGGAAATTTTCCATCAACCCTCGCTCTATGCGTATCATTTAGGTTGAACTTATCTAACGAAACTCCAACGTTTAATCTTTGACATTCGATCTTTCGCCCGTTCCTAAGCTCATCGGCATCAGCTTCATAATCAACGCAACTTTCGCGGTTTTCTCCGTGTAATACAGAAGAAAGCCTGAGCTGTTTGCAAGCAGTAGAGAAAATACACCTTAACTAGCGTCTCATACCTGGAAGATTATCTGATTTAATAAATATTTATAAGCTACACCTTGCACAGAAATTCTTTTACGTACATAGCGGCCTCTATATTTCGTGAGTGTGAAACATGTTCAATCTAAGATTGCATCCATTGGCAATCAGGTTAGAAAATGTTGAGCCGATAATTTCATATTACAACGATGAACAATGCCCTGGTGGCACTTGTAGTTGTTATGTATGGGTGTGATTAATAGCGTCTGTGTAAACCTCATCATAAAGACATTTTAAAATTGTTTTATGCAGACGGTCTAAACATTTTAATGAGATTATGTTACGATATGAAGTCGAACGAATTGAAAACAAACTTGTATTGTCTTACATTGTAACTTTGGACGAAGTCAGTACACCTAAAAAGTTCGTTTTTTTATTTAAAAGTCATACAGTTTGGATACACAATGAAGTTATCCTTTCTATTCTTGATACCATCATTCTAGCAAACGCACTTTATCAACTGAAAACGTAATTACTATAGATTTTTTTTCAAGTCAGACATGCTTTTCTTGTTTCTTGTAAAGAATCCCATGGCTCAATTTGAGCGATGTTAAAAATTGCCCTTCAACCAATCAACTTCAATCCAAAGGTAAAATTAGACCACCCCGGTTGAAATTAATCAATCGCGATTCAACAAGCATTTGGCTTCCCACTGCAAATGACCTATGACGGGGTTTGTTACCTTCAGTTTTCATACAACACACAAACACCATCCAAAAGCTGCGATACTCACTGCTTGGAAAAAAGGATTCAGTATCAAAGAACACAGAACAAACGGTCGTGCGCTTTTGGGTCGGGTTGCCTCAGTTCCTGTGCAAAAGGTTTCCGCCAAAATCGCGAGCGTGAAAACTCATTAAAATTACTTCACGCTCACTGACTGGGATCGGTTGTGTTTTTCACATTTTTACTGTTCCATTTCCATCCCCGTGCTTTACAGTTTCCAATCGATTCGAAATCGATTGAAAAGGTTTCGTGGAAAATACGTTCACTTGTCTTCCTTCCTTTTCCCATGCTGCAGAACAAGTGGGAAACATCAAAGCATTAGAACGGGCACGGATCGCTTGCTTCACCGCCAAAAGCTTAATTTATCAAAAGACCATCACAAAACGCGGGATACGAGCTGCAAAACATGGAAGGTAGAACTTTTGCTCATAAAGAGGGGTTCGCCTTATAAGGTTTTCGGATAGGGAAGGAACAGGCAGTTCTTTAAAAAGTTCCCTTTTGTCCTTTGTAACTTAACTTACGTGCCTTGCGCTCATCAGAAAAGTAAGCGCAACAAACTAAATACAACGAAGTAACAAATAAAAAGCTTCCGTTTGAAGAGTTTGTTTTGCAGAGTTGGTTGTTACGAATAAAGTATCGGTGAATAAGACGAGATTTTGTGAATGTATGTACACATTAAAACGGGAAAGGAAATTAGTCATTACGATAGAAGGAAATCCACCTCATGACGTCGTTTCCAATGGGTTACTAACTAGAAATCAATCACATCGAAGATCCCCTCTCCGTAGATTACCCTTCCATTCTTCGTACATTTGTTGTTGAATTAATTTTCCTATTTGTGTTAAGTTGGAAAAAGCATAACAATAACAAAATCTTCTTTGTTTCTAAACATTCCACCTTAATGTGATGGATCCATTTTATTTTTATT
>KB694202.1:0-12660 GCA_000349165.1 Anopheles christyi | reverse complement strand
CATAGTATTCAAATTCGGAACGGAAATGAAAACAGTCGTAAAGGAATCGGTCACAACTGTACCCGCTGACCGCTCCCTAGGGAGTCTTGGATGAGCGAAGTGCAAATAATTGCACTGCTGCGCTGACCTCTGGAGAATCTGGTAGTGCGACCTTTTCGGCAAGCGGTTGTTGACTTGCCCTAGCCTCGGATTACTGCATTACCCACACTCTCTGCAGTGTGTGACGCCGGCGGACGACTTGTACGGAGCAAACCCGACTGCCGCCACATACACTAGAGTCGGAACAATGAAGGAACGGCTAAGTTCATCCTTTTATGAATATTAAATCAAATTTGTTCCACATGTTCTTGTACGGTCAGTCTCGCAGTCTAGCCAGTTGGAATAAATTGAGGAAAAGAAGATAGAAAAGAAGTTGGTTTTATTTTGCGACTAGAGAGAATTACCGTGAGTTGCACACTGCGGGAACGTGTGTGTGTGTGTCTGTATGTGTGCAGCGGTAATTATGAAGGTTCCGCTTTTTTTTAGTAACCCTTCAAACTCCAAGATTCGATTGCTGATGGTTGTTCCACAAAATTGCTCTTTGGTCAATGGGCTCCATTTTTCTTGGCGAGTTTCTGTTTACTTTGCATCTATTAACATACATTTTTGAAAGCTTCTCGGCATGGATTACTTAGGCGAACCTGCCCTCTTCCCCCTCCCTGAATGTATTAAGGATTAGGCAAACAATAGGGGTATCAGCTGCATTCCAATAAGCTCGCTACGGATATCCCCAAGTCGACTACCTTATGATTAAAAGCCTCGTACAGGTTCGATGGGGGTAAAATTATGATCCAGCACACCATAGCACCAGCATTGGCTAGATGTAGAGCATTCATGACCTAGGGCAATAAAAACGAGTCGCCCATCCGGATCCGGGTGGGTCCCGGAATGTACTTTTACCACCAAGTACCTCCAAGTCTAGTTTTGTACACTGCTGTGACTGCTTTATGTGGTAAGACTTTTCTTCCCCTTGGGGGTTGTGAGGTGGTTTTTATCTGCAATTTCACAGCCGATCATGATATAAGTATTATACGCTTGCCAACTAGCCCCCACGATATGGGGTGATTCCTTATTGTGGGGGAATCATTAAAGTTTTTGTAAATTTTTTTGTTGTAACTATTTTCTTTTAGATTTAACTCCAGAATAACTGGGAAAGACCAGACAAAGTGGGCCATTGCTGAAAAGATGTCAAAGTTTTCGCTATACGCTTAAGGCATCAAACTAATGAAGCCCATTTGCCAAACATACTCGACAGTTTTTCCCATCGAGTTGGTTAAATGCAACGGTACCATTGACCACTACTACTGGCCACCGCAATGACGTCCGAAAACAACCATCACTTCATTTCAATCAATCTTATCATATGTAAATCGGGCATCACCCCGTCGCATATGATGCCACCGGAATATGATGATGCTTTGAAACACCCATTTGCACAATTTTACTTCCTCGAATGTTCACGATTGCCTTCTGTGTATGTGTGTACCGACAGGCGAAAACGACAAGCGCACAGGCAAATCGTACCTCATGGCCAACTGCTCATCCCAGTGGGTGATGATCTGGGTTTGTATAAAAGGAGGGAAGGGGGGGGGGGCAAAGTTTTTATGTTGCCCCGCCAGTTACCATCCCAATCGAGTTGGGTGGGACTCCACTAAAACTCGTCTTTGAATCGGATCGCAAGCGTGGAAGGAAAAACATTTCCATGTCGCAAGCCGATCTGTTTATAGTTTTTGAGGAGTGTTTAAAATGAGTTTGCCAGGAATCCAGATACTCTTGCAGCTGAGCAAGGAGGGGCGAGAGGAGGGAGTGGAATGGCAGTGGTGTGCAGAGTGCTATAAGAAACAACAACTTTTACCATATGCCGCACTGGTGCGGTGTGTTTTCCTATCCCTGGACAAGTTTTCCGGTGCCTTCGGATGTGGCTAACGGTTTACTCCAGGAAGGTTGGGGAAAGTGTTTTCCGCGTGGGCATTGAAGAGCCGCTCTCTTGTTCTGCACTTGGATATACAAATACCCGCCATCAGTACCTCTCGTAGGGGTGGTGGGTGGCAAGTCAGCAAAGCTCACATACGCTTTCACAAGCTTCCTCTGTCCGTGGGGGTCATCAATGGAAAAGTGGAAAGTTGGACGAAAGTTTTCGAGGGCAGTTTTGTGACGGGCCTTTTTGAACCTAATGGCTGTTTTTTGTATGTATGTGCAAGACTCGTTTTCTGCGACGAGTGCCCGATATGGTGATCGTTATCAAAATAAGTAGTTTGCGAAACTTCTTTTTCCGCAGGCCGATTACTTTCCTCGCGTCGCTACGACATGTACTGAGCGGTCTCTAAGAACGGGGCTAGAAACTTGTTTGATTATTCAACCTGGCTTAATCGTTGAAGGTTGTGTTGGTGGTGGTGGTGCTGCTGGTAGCGTTTTGGTGAAAATGGGCAGCGCAGAGAGATGATAATTTAGATACATGGCATTGATTGCGATCTCGCACGTTTGACGTTACGAATGTAAAGAAATCATGAAGATCACACAACCAACCGCACAACATTTCTATTGAGGTCAAGTCATCAACCCCGTGCTATGTGGAGGAAAACTGAAAGGGTGAAATCTCTTGCTACCATGCTACCGTGTTACAAAGGCACAATTTTCCAGCGTGAAGTTTTCGTGTACCTTACCGCTTAACGGTGCAAAATAAATCAAACCGTTTTCCCTAATTAATTCACCTTAATTCAGCTACTCGATCGCCTACGATAGCACACAGCGAACCACCCCCATACTGGTTGTGTGTGTGTGTGTGTGTGTGTGTGTGTAGTATCGTTTTGTTGATAAAAGTTTAATGCGAATCCTTTACGTGAATCCGACAAACAAACAAACGAGCAGAGCAACATGGCGACGGTTCTGCATCAGCGTTTCCCGCTTATCTCAACAGTCGCGTCCTCTCCCCCGCCCCCGCTGGTGTTTGGGCAAACTTCCAATTTTCTTGGCAACCAGAGACGGCTAATTGTAATTGATTGCCGTCGCGGTCGTGTCAGACCTTTTAATAGCTACCACCTATTCGCGCATTTGGTGCGCTAATATTTTATTCTTACAATCAATACCACCTCAAACCTTCTCCCCATCACACCTCGTTCCATTGGGGTGCTGAAAGAGGTGAGAAACGATCACACAAATACACCGTTGACGGGTGATTTAGCATTTTGTGTTTGTGAGTAGCAACATATTCCGAAAGGATTGATGGCGTCTGTGTATGTTTGCCCTTTTGCTGTGAAAGCGACCATCGTCTCTGAGCGATAAATGAAGCGCTTAGTGAATTATACATGAAATTATCGCCCATGTGAATGGTTTCGCAAAACCGACAGTGTGTAATGTTAGTTTGATTTACGACAATAATCAATTGCACACTGACGCACACTTCACAAAACGGCGGGTGGAAAACCGCACGCACGACTCGCGCTTTACCCTTTTCCCTCTCTCTCTCTCTCTCTCGCTTTGTGATGCGCGCGTGCATTTATAATGGTCATTACTCAATTGGGAGTGTAAAAGCGTGCACGGTAAAATTGGATGGTCTAATCGGGTGTGTTATTGTTATTGAAAAGGACACTTAGTTGCGTGAGAATGTTATTCGGGCGTTGTTGCTGCGGTAAGGGTGTTTGCTAATCTTTGTCGGATAATATATTATATAATATAGATATATTAGATATATTGTTCTGTTTTATATTGTGTGTTTTCTTCTACTCTTCTGTGTTTCTAAAGACGATTTGTTTATTAATCTCTTCGGCGTCTTGCAACATATAAAGTCTCTGAAATATATTTTGGCCATCCAAGGTATTGTAGGAAAAATCGGAAAAAAGAATGTTTGTATAGTTCTTTGCAGAGTCTGATTGATGTGGTTGGATGCACATTCTTATCCAAAAGAGCAAAGGACATATTTGTGGCAAAAACGAACAGAAAGCCTACAAATTCAATCGAAACATATCCAAAATGAAAAAAAAAACAGCTTTGGCTGAGTTAACCTTCATTGGCTCTGCATGACCGACTAGCAGCACATCGCACCATTTTTTTAGAATACCTGATACAGTTTTTTGTTCATCGCTCTTCGAAAAAAGCTCATTTTTGTAATGCAAACGTTATGTTTCATAGTTTTTTTTACCTTGATGTCTTTCGATATCCATGCTCATTATGTGTGTTTAATGCACTCTATGGTTTTTACATTTCACTATTTTTTGTTTTGATTGGTTTTTTTTTGCTACTTCAAAGAGCCGCAAAGTTGTACATTGGTTTTGGAAACTGCCTTGTTTTTATTCCCAGCAACGGCAACAAGTATGAATTCCCTGCCAATCGTGTTGCACATTCCCGGTAGAGCACTTTGTTGTAAACTACATTTAATGAAACCGAAACCTGCTCCAAATGCTGCTGGTGCTCAACATGCGTTCCATCTGTTATTAATTTGGTACAAAATAGCAACAAATAGTTGCTGCTGCTGCATCGAATTCTCTCGCGTTAGCTGGTTTATCAAAAGCATTTTCCTGTTCTCCTTTCTTCGTTTCCGTCAACGGGCAAATTCCAGTCAAAAATTCCTTCACTGTTCGTCCTTGTCGCTGTGCTAGTAGCACTAGCAGTCTGCTTCATGTAAAGCGAACGGTGAGATGAAAAATGTATCCGTGATATTAACATTAAACCACCGTCCCCCCAACCCATCCAAAAGGATGCTTATTAACTTCCGGGAACGCGAAATAAATATTCACGTTTTACGGGAAAGGTAAAACAAAAAGAGAGTACCCGTAAGGGTATTGGGGCGATTTTTGCAACCTGTCGGTTGTGTAACCTTTTGCTTCAATGTGTCGCACCAATTAACGCATCCTTGTCGGAAAGGTATTTTTAGTTAATCTATCTAGTGAACACACTCTTTAATTTTTGAGTAGCTTTCTCAAATTGTCTTTGGTTGAAATTTTTTCCAAAATTCTCTAATAAATGCTTACCACACAGCAACCTAGAAAAGGCGATGCCTCTTTTCCCAGTTTTGGTTTCTGTTGGAGAAGTTTAGACTACTTATTACGTCACGCTCAGCAGCCTAACGGGAACGTTAGTGACGTGCGCGACGTCCGTACGGTGACGTCGTCGTTATTGCTTTCACTCCCATCCATGTATCGGGTGGGCTTTTCGAATGTACCGCCAACCATTTCTTTGTCGCTTGATGTGTGTATGTGTGTGGCTATCAGCGTTGCTGCTACTTGACTGTACAAATTTTGAGACATTGACGAGTTTTTTTGGCTTTCTCTGCCTTCCAATATATCCAACCGAAATTCCTGGCTAAAGTTGTAGTAGTGTGCCAGCAACGGAAGCTTTCCTTCCGGTTATCCTTATTTCGCCCCAACCCCCGCCCCGCTCCTCCTCCCCTGCTCGGTACTTTCACTGTGCAAAAATCACGTACCACCTTTCCCATTACTGGTGGCATTTGCTACTGCTGTCACGTGTGTGTGGTACCAGTGTTCGCTTGTATGCCAACACCAAACCACAACAACCAGCTCGAGACGGAAAAAGACCGTCCTTGCCCGTGGTCCTGATGGTCGCGTGCTCTAGCGTTCCATCAAACCTTCAATCTTCCGCTACTTCTTCACAAGATGGAAAAACAAAACGTACGTTAAGAGTTGATGCACGGATCGCGTATGTGTGTGTGTGTGTGTGTACGCGTAACTGTGTAATACACAGGAAAGTATGTGTGTGTGTGCGCCCTCCAGGATGAAGGGATCTAGATCTTTGCAAAACGTCAGTACGCGAACGAAACGGGCGCGCTGCTACGATGTGCAGGAGTGTTTCGGTGGGGATCAAATAAAAAATCGATTAATCTCCCTCCGACTGCGACTGACATGTGCCGGAATAGTTCACCATATTACGTATGCTGCTCGGGTATGCTTCCAGTTTGATGGGTTAGCGAGCAACCTCAGGCAGGCAGCGAGGGTCGAGGGTGGTGATCGCAAGAACACTGCTGATGCGGAGAGAGTTCGTGCAAGGATTCTGAATGTTCCCATACATTCATCTTACAGTGTTGTAACACACACAAACACATACAGAAAGCACCCCTTACCAGCGCCAACCCGGAAGAGTAAGGCAATGATGTGGAGCTGCTGGGGTAAACCGGTGGAGTTGATGTGTGCTAGTGTATATTTACCTTTTCGTGCGTTTGATGCGTGAAAAAGGAGTATGCCCGTCTTAGCTGAGCCATTTTCCATATATGTATATGAAGAACGTTGTTAAACCGAACGTGCATGAAAGTGACAGGTTTATTTTTTTTTGTCGTTATTCGTCTAAACTAAATTCTTCAAACCGTCCGGCTTTTGCCGTTCCCTAAACGTGCTTTTTGATGTTTACTACTTCAAGGATGTGTTGTTGTTTCTCTTTTTTTTGGTTATTGTTCTTGACTGACTCTGCTTGTGCGACTTCGACTTGACCATGTCACCGGGGTCGGTGCTGGAACTGTCAGCCCGTGTGATGACGACGATTCAAAGTAATCGAAACAAATCAATCAAACTGGCACCCCGAGCAAACGGAATTTCGGACACGCATTCGCCAGACCATTGTCCTCCGAAAGATGTAGAAGTCGAAGACGAGAAAATCCCTCCCAGCTCCCAGTTGCTCCCAGGAGGTCAACTTCTGAGCTGTCGGATTTTTGTTTGGAAGCTGTCATTTGCCATGCGTGCGATTAAATTTCGCTCACCGAAAGTTTATTAAACCGTTTGCGTCACCGTTGCGTTTGATCCTTGCGTTCAGCGTTTACAGTGAGGCAAATGTGATTGAGCTTATGTTTTTTTAAAGTAGTATTTTTAGAGTTTAAAGGTACAAATACAAATTGGAAAAAATAGCTTCAAACATAAAATCCTGCACTGTAAGAACATTCCGACAAAATTGTGGTACTTAAACCTTTATGCGTTCCTAGCACTGCTCGCTGGCTGTTGCTGGGAAGAAATGTGTCGAGACCACCCTTAAATAATACGCAATATGAACCTTCAATCAACGAACGAAAACCTCCGACAACCTGTCCGTTCGTCCGTATTTTCCGGCAGCCGAAAGGGCAATCAATCATTTTGGCAACCGTTTTTCGGATTTAATTTTAATCACTGACTTCCTGTTTTCTCGGTCGGACTCTCTTTCGTCCAACATTCTGCTGTTCTGCTGTACGTTATTTTAAGTGCCATGTTTTCATGCTTTCCCTGTTTTTCTCTCTCTCTTTCCCTCCTTTTTTTTTGCAGAACCCTAACATGACCTGAATCCTGTTGCAACGGAAAAGGGAAAATAGAACACAACATAATCGAACGTTCCTGACCTGCAGCAGCTCGGTATAGCGTATGTTCGACTGAGTCCTGAGTAACGGACTCTGGGTCTCACTCCCATACGTATGTGTGTACCGTGTGTGTACTTGCACACTAATTAGTGGTGTACGTGTGTGTACTAAGAGGCTCACTCTGTCTCTCTAGGGTGTGTATGAGCCATTTCTGGTGTGAAAATTGTGTGTGTGTGCTAATTCGTGTGTGTTATTTTCCCGAGGAGCTGTTTTTGTGAGTGTGTGTGTTTTTTTTATCGCGTGTTACTCTGCTGGTGTGTTTTTGTGTGTGATTGTGCTGTTGGAGTGCCCGCGGTGGAGTAAGCCCTCCCACCCATACACCCCTCACGCGATAAAAGCGGGTGTGCTGTAAGGTAACGAGGTGCAACGTGAGCAGAGACGGCAATTTTTCGGTTTCCAGCAGCATTTTCCCTACACAGCAGCATGGCGGCGGCGGAGGCGGTACCGGAACCACAACCGTCCAGAAAGGAAGCGATGGGTCAGCTTTTAGGTGTGGAGCAGCTTCGCTGGTTTGCGCTCCTGGTGTGCACCGTTATCGGCATCGGATTGGCAGCGGCCGTTACCGAGGAGCTTTCACCAGGTGAGTGAACCCAACATACACACGACGGGGCAAAGTGTACACTATATTTTTGGGCTATTTTACAGGTATAACAACGGGCCATTAAAATTCGCAGTCAAAGTTGAAGAGGTGTGTGGCCAAAATCGATTGTGAAAATTCGCCCCGCCTTCTCGCCTCCCCTTGTACTTCATTCGTGAGTTTGGCACAGTTCGCCGGCTAGCCGCAGGGGCCGCCATTAAGTCTGGTATTGGTGTGCAGCACGCCATCACGCGATGGGGGTGGTTGGGTGGGACGGGCAGAAAACCCATCGACACCGAATGGTGATTGATGACTTGAATCGCCTCCTTCTCCGCCTCCGTACCAGTGCAAGCTCTGCAAGTGACAGGTCTAAAGGTCCTTGAGTGAGAGGTTAAAGCGGGTGCGCATGTGAAAAATTGAGAGAGAGAGAGAGAGAGAGAGAAAGAGACGATCACAACTAGGCCAGAAACATGGCGTCACGCTTTTCCTCTTCAACTGGCGAGACTGGCACACTTAATGGCTAGAAATTTTCCCTCCTCTATGACCCCTTACATGTCCCTTTGACTGCTGAAAACCTCGGGGGTTGAAGAAGCACCAGCGCATCCCTCCTAAATCCTTCAGTAACGGTGGAGAATGTTTTTTTTTGAGCGGATCGATTCGAACAGAAATCTTCAACCCCGATGCGGAAGTAGATCACTCGACCGAACCACAAACGTTCGCTCATCCACATCACCGAGAGTATGAACCGGAGGATGCCAGAATTTACGGTGAGATTGATTTACCGACTTCCGACTGGTGCGAGGAAACGCACATCGATGGGAAGAGAATAAATAATTCATATTGCGTTGTTGGATGGGAGGAGCAGCAGGGTGGTAAACCCGGTGTTGCCGGGGGTTTCGTGCGTAACGTCATCATAGTGCTTGGGTCCGATCGATTGATGAATCGACAATGTTACTGGTTTAGGCGCTGATTGGGATCAATTTGGGGAGTGATTTTGAAACTGGGGCGATTCCCGTACAGCGATTATTACATCCCCGAGTTCCGAACCCGGGAAAATTTGACGTGTGCCCCTGTGTGTTTGTGTGGTAAGCCATGCTGTTCGAGCAGTATTGGCACGGTAGATTTATGATGTGTCCAGTACGAGAGGTTGAGGGTGAGTTGGAAATTTTGCGTAGACATGGAAATGTTATGCATACTCACATGTATGGTTGATAATGATGATGATGACGGTTTAGATAAGACAACATAATTTGGAGACAGTGTTTGACACTCAGTTTTTTCTACTTCTACTGAAATATAAAGATGTAGAAAAGAACGTAAATTCATTGTAAAAAAAAAAACGTTACAATTCAAACTCTAATTTTGTGTTCAAATGGACTGAGTAAGTGGAACTCTCTGCAACACGATGAAGCAGCAGACCACCAATAAAACTTCCCGGGAATTTTAATCCGTTGTCACGCCATCACAAGAACGATCCCAGTTAAACGCGAGTGCGAACAAACATGACACTAATGCATGCAAACATCGGTTGTTTAGATTGTTTGCCACATGTGTACACGCACTACCAGGGGCTGTGGGCAGCGTGACGTTCTAATGCAACCAACCTCCCACCAGACCCTCTCCACCAAGTTCGAGGACTCTAATCGATCCTTCGAGTGGCACAACAAAAACTACGAAATGCCTCCGGATAAATTGGATACAGATTACCAGCAGTGGGCAGTTCTACGAATTTCAACTTCATTGACCAATAACTCGATAGGTACTAGAGCAGGCGTTACAGGATGAAAATCACCCGTACGGTTACTGGCATCTCCGTTTCGATGTGTGAATATCATCGGGAGTTACGATCGAATGGCACGACCTTTTTTGTTGCTTGCTTGTTTTACTTTTACCTTGAAAGTTTTACGCTTTTACTCCTTTGCTCTGGTGCTGGTGGTTGGTACGTTTCTGCATGGATGCATTTTTGACGTGATCCAGTAACGGTGCCATACGACGAACCTGCCACAAACGCTTGAGTCGATGAACCGCGCTTGAAAATAATCGTATCATATTTCAGTTGCAAGGATATTTTTATTTTGTACACCAACCTTTCGGTTAGCTTGTGCTGTGTAAAGTGTTGTGTTGCTTGTGTGAGCGGTTTCCAAAACTTGTGTGTGTGTGTGTGTGTGTGTGTGTGTGTGTGTGTGTGTGTGTTCGGCGGCCCAACAAAACCACATGTTTGTATTAACAGCATATACTGTGGTTTTGATTGTGCAATAAGTTTACCCAAAGGGGGAGAGGGGGTCAGATTACTGGTGCCTCGGGAAGAGTCGAAATGGTATTTTACTATGGTAACTATTTTTGATAAGGTATACGACTAGTGGAGGCGTAAAAGAACCATCTAACACCAACGACGAGAAGCATGACCACCACCATATACCGCCTTTAGACAGATGTGTCTCAGCGTCCGCTTGCTGCTGCCGCGAATACCCGCAAACCATTCCCCAGCGGACAGAAAAATGCACACGAACGAGAAAATCCATCGGGGACAGTTTTAGCTTTTCACACTTGGTCTTGTCGTACGTTTTCGTCGGTTTTGTTGTACCCCCACACCCCGTCCACAGTTCGGTGTTTGCGCTATGCTTCCTCGCTATGGTCCGGCAAAACCACTCACACACACACACACACACACACACACACACACACACACACACACACACACACACACGCTTTAGCTTCTTATCCCTTTGTGCAGCGAAGGAACGCAAAACTAGTTGTGCCCCACCGACCCTCCGACCGGTGTGCTACCGGTTACATACATTTCGTAGCATACCGTTGGGTCGACGGGCCAGCTGGCTGGACTTGCATAACCGAGATCTCCATTCTCCGATATCCACTTTAGGCAGCCTTCGGTTGTGTATGCACACACGGCTCGGTTCGGTTCTTCGGTGACCACTCGCGTCTGGCAAGTGAAAAGGGTTAGCACAGCTCGTTTGCTGTTTTGACGCTTTTGTACCTGGTTTCCTCCACTCCTTCTGTTTGCTTTTATGGTTTTGGTTTAAGTTGCAAAACATCGGAAGTGAAGTTATATATGCATCGATCTAACGCCCGGCAAAAGAGGGCAGTTTTTTTTCAACGGCTCCCCGTACACGACGTGGCAGAAGGATTCAGGCCACGGCATGCCGACGCTGTACGGTTTTTGTCTCGTTTACCGGTGAAAAGTATCGTAAAAATACGCCTGAAGGTATGCAATTAGGTCTTTGCTTGTAGTAAATATTTTTATTATTATGTATTAAATGGTTGCCTCGCTTGGGTCTTAGCAACAATCGGTATAGGATATCTGCTTATTTGCTAATGATTAAAATTAAAAACTTTCGTTATTAAAAAGAAGCCACTTTAAAAAAGTGGAAAAGTAAGGAACTATAATTATTGCATACATTTAGGCGGTAAGTAGTACCAAGCGAACGGACTTCATTAGTTATGCTTGTTAAATTATAGCTTAATGTTCAGGTTTTCTAGTTGTTGTTTTAAATGGGTACAAAATGAACTTTTATCTCCTTTCATTAACAAACACAGTGTGTAATTATCGCTTTTAAAAGGCTTTACATTCCTTCAAACAGGTTTAGGGCGATTGAATGTTCGCCTTTCAGGGATGGTTTGTGTTTTCATTCTTGCTTGCGTTTTCTTTCTTACCCGCTCACTCTTTTTCTCTTTTGCATCATGTGTGTATGCATGTTTGCGCGTCTATTTTTTTTGCTCTTCATTGCTGCAGACAAAAACTGCCCTGCAGACGGACCAGAAAACCAACCAAAGTACCACCACCACCACTCCCATCGCTCTTCATTTCCTTCTACCATACTTAGCACACCCTCTCAACATTACTGGGAAGCCCACTTTTTCACACATGGTTTTAACGCAATTCCCAGCTCAAAACCCCATTTACCCTTCCTGCCTGCCTTCCGAGTGTCTAGGGGGGTTGGTTCGTTGGTTGCTATGTCTCGGCGTTTTCCACGGCATTGTGCAGCAGTGTTTCCGTTTTCTTCATCGATCTGCATACCGGCAGCAAATGTGATGGTGGGTGAGTTGAGTGAAGGCGGTGGTTGATTCAGAAAGATGTACGTCGTTGCTCATGAGAGAGAGAATGGAGCAAAAAGAAAACAGAAGCTAGACACATACTAGAAACTTACCGTGCGCGCCTTGGGTGTGTTGAAAGAGACTCATGGACACCTGCTGCACAAATACAGACATGCTTCCGATACGGTTTGTGTGTTTGTGGGCTGCTCTTTAGCTACTTCAGTATTGCAGACATCTCACATATGGTCTTAGACACACTTACACTGAGCCGGCGGAAGGAGTGTCCCGGTCCAGCAGCCGATGCTGGATACTTTGCCACTGCCAGAACTCAGGATTCCTGGGACCTTTAGCGTTACTCTCACTCTTACTTTTTGCCATCGTTTTTCTTTCTTTGTTGGATAAACTCTCGTCCAAATGCCAGTGCCATGCCAGTGAGAAGTTGGCCGAAAAATAGAGGTGTGCAAAACGGGGAATCGAAGGCAGGAGGGGCTGGGAAATTCAAGGATTAATATCACATACCACATCTCCAACAACAAGATGGTTGGTGGCAGGAGGGTGGTCGATGTGGAGGAGTGGACTTTTGTTGAGGTTTAAGACAACCTTCATCCCCCAGTCCCCCCAGTGTAATATAAGGGCATAGGCACACATACAGAGAGAGAGAGAG
>KB694201.1:0-34070 GCA_000349165.1 Anopheles christyi | reverse complement strand
GGCTTTGGGAAGTCTGTTATGCTCTGCAAACAGAATTTGTACATCGTTTAAATGAAAACAAAACTACATCATCCTACCGATCTGCATTTACAATGCACGCACGTGTTCAAAACCGTTTGGTTCGCTCGAACCAACTGACCTGACCTTGCCCGGTTGTAGCCAATAGGCGTTCAGCCTATGTGCAACAGTGTACTGTTGGTGCCTGGCTAGGCCAGTCTTGAAATTGAACGCACTCACCCACGACCGTCCATTAGCTGTTAGCAAGCGGCAAATGAACCGCGCTGTAGTGGAGGTGTGGATGGTTTTGGATGTCTTAAGTCTTAAGGCGGCCTCTCTTACAGTTAGCGCCTTGTTAGAGAAGATGGTTACAGCAACGCCTTCTTCTTCAACCGTACAGGAAACCGCGGTATGTGTGTGTGTTATATCCTTGACAGTATTATTGTATGGTAGATGCACGTGCCTCTCCGTTCCGCAGCCTGATACGGTGGGGATGGTCTTTCAATTTATTTGGCGCGGTACGCACTGTTGACCTCAACAGTGCAGTCAAGCATGTATGCATTTGAAGGATGGATTTCTTCGTGTTCTTTGTCCCGATTCGTGTGGCACCTCTTAGAAACCGACATGGACTGTACGGTGTCACCTGTGGGTTTGGAACGGGGTGACACCTTCCTCGGGCACGACGTTATACCGATTTCCGTGTAACTTTTAATTTACATCCATGCGACATGGACATGGCACAGTGGACACAGGGCCGCTGGTTGTAGTCCAATGACGCTTTAACCCGGTTCGGAATGCACGGGAAAGAAAGCGTAAACATTGCGCCCGTCGAATAATTGTTTGGGGCCAATATATGCGGAGCGTGAACAGGTCGGTGTCTGGCACCTTGGCGGCCGGGATCTTGAGACGGTGCGGAGACGGTGCTCTCACGCGCATGGCTCACGAGAGGGAAAGAGCGTACGCGACCGGGGTGAGCTTTAAGGTCCCGGGCTAGCTATCGGCAGCCCGCCAGAGAGCGGACTCCTATGAAAGCGATCGAGAGCAAAAGGAAGAGAGAGAGAGAGAGAGACAGAGAGAGATACGTTTGAATTGCACACCCCGGAGCACTATGGGATGGTACAAGGTGTACGAGAGGTTTCTTTTGTTTTTAAATAAAACGAATTAACACCTCAAACATGGGGTTCATCACCGAATTGTAATTTAGATTTGACTTTAGCTGTCCAATCCCGAAAAATGATTATTAAACTATTAAACAGCATGGTTTGTCTTACCATCGTCCCATAGTGCGGTGTGCGATGCGGGTTGTGGCTTGATCTGCAAAACGCGCTCAAGAGAGCCGCTAGGCTGGGGGCTAAGCTGCTTACCTCAAACCGTTCGGACCAGTGTGTTGCACGACGCCGCCTGCACCAGTAGCGAGAAACCCCGAGTGGACGGAGCGGAGTGTGTGTAGACGTGCCGCCATACCCGGCGCCTCAGCAATAGTGGTGTGCGAAGGACGGTCGGTGTTCGTGCGTGTGTGTGTGTCCGTACTCTAGACATTCCCTTTTTCGCATCCGGCTATCTTAAAAAGGGCTGGCAAGTCGCGTCTTGTGACCTTGGTTCCTTCGAGGAGTTCGTTGACATACCGGGATTGCAAGAAAGTTCTAACGACAGATCCTAGGATCGGTGGGACTTCCCTCAACAAAAAAGCTCAAATCAAAACCGGTCGCCCAACGTTACACTCGGTTTGAAACTGTGACATGACATGCGATCGGATGACACCAGCTAATCGATATCCGGAGGTGTAATAGTGTACTGTCGATCTGCAACCATAGTAGCAACTGGTGTGGTTTCGTTGGTGATCTCTGATAAGCCAGGCACAACCAACAATGCAACAACAAAAATCATAGTTTCATATTAAAGTGTCAGTGTTTTGTTTGTTTGTTTGTTTTCTTTTTTTGTTGTGTGGTCCCCACACACACTCACCCTAATCAGTTGCTAAGCGCGTGATCGAGAGGCTGTGACAATCCTGCGTCGTGCAACAACCACGAGCCGAGAAGCTGACGTTTGCTTTCACTGCGAAACATCGAGACAAGAACCTCAGGAAGCATTCCAATCACATCAATCACATACTCACACGAAATAGCCGTGCCTTCTCCATCAACCTTTTTGATACCGACGGGCGAGAAGTGTTGCATTTAGGTGGTGTGCGATAGTGAAAGAAGGTCGTCACCCCAAGATGCCAGTAAAGGTCCGATAGTGTGTGAAGAGTGTGCAACAAGCCTCGAAAGGTTATACCGACAAATCATACCACAACGCGCGAATACCGCTGGCTACTACCTCACACTTCCTTCCGGTGGTACTGTTCCACACCTTTTTCGCTGTCTCTTTCTCTCTCTCTCTCACACACACACACACAATAACAGACTGTGAAGAGTTGTAACCTCTTACGACGAAGAAATTCCTAACGTCAGCGTGTTTGAAACGTGAGCCTAGAACTGGGCCTATAACCTCTCATAATGAGTGTCGTTGCTACGGCTATGTTTCTGGTGGCAATGACCGGCGTCACGCTGGTGGTGCGTCAGCAGCGCGATCTGGACCCGCTACAGCAAACCATCCCGCACCGGTACCAGGAGCGCTTCCTCAACTACGACGATCACGTCCGGTTCAGTGGGCTTGGCACGCCGGACGGTGGTACAGCGGAGCCGGACCCGAACGGTTCCCCTCACCAGAACCACTACTATCACTATACACATACCAAGCGCCAGGTGTCCGAAGCGCCACCGCCTGCCCTCGATACCGTGTCGGACGCTGACATCGAGGAGGCCCGGATACGCCGCTCCCTCTACGACAGTGCCTCGTACGTACCGCGGTACATCAACGCAACCGGTTGGTTACGGATCGAGGACAGTCCGGCTGTCATCAGCACCCCCATCGGTGGCTCAATCGATCACGAAAAGCGAGACTACGTACGACAGGTCGGTTTAGCCAATCACCGCAAAAATCACACTCCGTTTCGCTAACTCAGCAGATTCATCGTTCCAGGTTAAGCTAACAGTGCGCTTCTGATGCGATATCAGCAATTTTGGAAGGGGGATTTTGTTTTACTTTTTGCATACCTCTTAACCCATCGTCCATGACAGAAGAGCCATTATACGGCCTCGACAGTCTGCGTTCGAGTGGTGGGCCTTTCCATTCCATCGAATCGATGCTGTCCCCATCCGAACCTGATACAAGACACTCACGAGACGTTAGCCAAGGCTTTTGGTTCATTATGGGTCTCGGTGACCATGAAAACAATCGAAACGACTTTGGTGACATTGCTATTGAACTTTTATATCAAAGTTTGAATTTGTTGAACACCATAGCATTGCTAGAGAGGAACTGCCTCCTCATCAACATCATCCGCAACATGAAGGATAGTAAGCTGTGCGAGGGGCGGGGGGGGGAAAGGAGTGGGAAGTAAATATACATATTTGCATTCGGGCGGTACGTTGAACCCGCGCTCGGTCGGTATCCTGTTTGACTTCCGTGTTTTGCAACTGGTGGGTTTTGCCGAGATGTTGTGGTTTTGCTGTGGCTGTGTAATAAGTGTACCAAGCAAAGGACGCCCTGGGCCGTTTCATTGGGAGTTTTCGAACAAAATTTGCTGAGTGTGTATGGTTTTGATGTGAAAGCAACTCAGCAGTGTGCTTTTTGGTTGCGTGGAGCTGTAGACGTCGGCATGTTTTGAAAGTCTAAATTACGACAGTTAATGAATTTTCATGAAGTGTACAAAACAAACAAATCGTCATCAATAAACGTTTGCAAAATTGTATAGCCTTGTCGAAAGACGCCCTGGCTCCCACGAGGAATCCGTGCCTCAAATCGCTAGAGTGTTTTTTCTACCGTAGCTAAAATTAAGTCGCTATGCTAATGTACGGTAACATAAAAAGAGCAAAAAGTAGATTTTGCTGCCAACAACGCTAGCCTTAAGATCGATTATTTGTTCGAATTTCTCGAAAAAAAATAAAAAATTATGAAATGAGAACGCCAGTAGCTTTCGGAGCGCCGCCTGTATGACCGAGAACCGTCTTCGACGAAACCAACTCTGTCTCATACTCTCCGTCCATTAGCGATGGTGCAATAATCCGTCTGAATCAGAGACCGTTATTAAGCAACTAACCCTAACCGAGAAAACAGAAAATGTGTCAAACTGGCGAGACGTATTAACTACACACAGAACGAGGCCAACTTGTTCCGATGTGTCGCGCTTTCTGGCCGTTGCTTAGATTACCACGCTCCACTTTTATATTTTTTGTAAATGTTCTTCTATTTGCTCCGCTGGAATCGTACCCCGGTATACTAATATTTGCTTCTTCTTCTTCCTCCTTTTTCCCTATCCCCCGTTTTAGATGATGGTGCACGCCTGGAGCAACTACAAGCTGTACGCGTGGGGCAAGAACGAGCTGCGACCGCTGTCGAAGCGCGGCCACAGTAACAGCATCTTCGGCTCATTCGATCTCGGCGCAACGATCGTGGACGGGCTGGATACGCTGTACCTGATGGGGCTGCACAAGGAGTTCGACGAGGGCCGGGAGTGGGTCGAGCGCAAGTTTACGCTCGAGAACGTGGACGCGGAGCTATCCGTGTTCGAGACGAACATTCGCTTCATCGGTGGCTTCCTAACCTGTTACGCCTTCACCGGCGACCGGATGTTCCTTGAGAAGGCGCGCTATGTCGCGGACAAGCTGCTGCCCGCCTTCCAGACACCGACCGGCATCCCGTACGCGCTGGTTAACGTACATAATGGGGTAAGTTCGTGGCGGTTAAGGGTGGTGTTCTGGTTTTGGCCCTACTTGGCCGGTTTTCGTTGCATCTCGAACTCTATCTAGCTGTTCGTAATTAGTGGCATCTATAGCGAGTGTAGTTTTGTGCAAGTAGTGAGCATTATCAATCCTTCCTTCATCGTAGCAACAAGCACTACCAGGCAATCCTTTTACCATGGTATTTTTGTTCGAATTAATTCCTGATCAGTTCACGACGTTTCCATTTGGAAAGAAGAGTCGCCAGGATTCTTGTTGAATATGGAAGTTATTGGACGCCCTGGCCCTGGAGTGTGTGTTTGTGTGTGAGCCTATTGATTTCCATAACTCAATAATCAATCCAGACATCTCCTAGTAGACAGCTACTACCAAATTAAGACACACTGACGTATTTCATTTAAAAAATGATGTCCCATTTCGTTAAGTACATCTGTAGTATCTCCTATTCCCACGGATCTACTAAAACCACTACTAACGGGACATTCACCAACGTCATGCGCTTAGGATTCCTTTGTTGCGTACTCTTTTCGTAGTTACATACATTTTTTTATCTTTCTCTCTCTATCTCTCTCTTTCGATCTCAATGCCCATTCGGCATCGGCACTCACTGGACACTTATTGGCCGATGTTGCGTGGGTCTCAAAAAAGTACTATTTTATATTTATATATACAGCTGTCAACCCCGTTTCTAGGTGCCTCGAGCTCTCCTGTAAGGAGTAGTCGATACCACTAGTATGGCTATACCGATAACTGTTATTTTTTCCTTCTCTCCTTCCATCTCCGTCCAATTCGCCGGTCCGGATTTGGATCGGTGCGGAAACACGGAAACTTGTGGGGGAAAAACCACCTGTAAACTGTCGTACTACTGCCCTTTTCAACGACGCTACAATGACTACTGCTAATTATACGCATACACTCATACTGCTACAAACTGTATGGGCATTACACACACACACACGTGCACACATAAACGTATCCACGAACAAAACGAACACGAACCTGGTCTACTGTGGCGCCACCACGCTACTATCATTTCCGATTTCGGGCTATAACGACAAACACTACTACTACTACTACTACTACTACTAATACTACTTATACTACTACGACTATTACTAACACTCTTTCATCTGTGCGCCTGTTCCGTTAACCCTGTAAACGATATACTGGACTCAACTGCTTCCTGCCTGTGTGTAAATGCCTGTGTGTTTGTGCGTGTACCACGTGTTACACTATTATTTTTTCATTCTAATTTTTATAACTATATTTTTTTTCGCAACCACTAACCGAAACTTTATTTCTGATGTGTTGGTATGCAAATAATTATCTGTATGTACGTATGTTGTACCTGTGGGGGCGGGAGGGACTTTTAAAAATGTGAAACGTAACCGAATATCGATGTTAAATGTCGCGAAAAGCCTAAAACCATGCTCGATCGCATACTAACACACGTAGAGCTATTCTTTACCACCCTGTTCTATAAGGTTAGTAACGTTTGCCCAGGCGGGCCATTCCTGGCCATCCGCCATTTTTTTCCTCTTCCTTCAAGTAGTTGTCACCCCTTAGTAGTAGATGCAGTGTGATCCATACTACAATCCACCTCATCACTCAAAATATGTTCTTTCGCGTGTGTGTGTGCGTTTGTTTCGATATCGGCTCACCACACTCAAAACGTTGGTAGTATTGTGCAAGTTCCTTTCAACTCATTCTCTTAGTGCACAACATGGTCGCTGTGGTTTTGTTACATTTGAAAAATCCCCACAAAAAAAACAGGCAAAATTTGTATTTCATCCATCCAAAGATTTAAGCGGAGTAGCTACACACTCAACAAAAGCATTGCTCATCGCGCACACGTCTAAGCGAAAAGTTTAACGTACCGTTTCGCCCTAACCTAACATTCTGTTTTCTTCCATTTCGTGTGTTACAAAAGGTGAGCAAAAACTATGGCTGGGCAAGCGGTGGTAGCAGCATCCTATCCGAGTTCGGCACGCTCCACATGGAGTTCGCCTACCTGAGCGACATCACCGGCGACTCGGTGTACCGGGAGCGTGTGCAAACGATCCGGGCGGTGCTGAAAGACATCGAAAAGCCGAAGGGCCTGTATCCGAACTATCTCAACCCGAAGACGGGCAAGTGGGGCCAGCAACACATGTCGCTCGGTGCGCTCGGAGACAGCTTCTACGAGTACCTGCTGAAGGCGTGGATCCAGTCCGGGCACGAGGACTGGGAGGCGCGCGAAATGTACGACGATGCGATGCAGGCAATCATCAAGCACATGGTGCGGAACACAGCGTCCGGGCTGACGTACGTGTCCGACATGAAGTTTGACCGGCTCGAGCACAAGATGGACCATCTCGCGTGCTTCGCAGGTAAGATAGTATCGCTCGGAACCGCGAAGACCTTTCCCCGTTAACACGCGTTCTTGTTCTTTATCCAGGTGGACTGTTCGGGCTCGGTGGAACCTCACTCAACAATCAGTATTCCCAGCAGTACATGGAGATCGGCGAGGGACTGACCAACACGTGTCACGAGAGCTACATCCGCACGTACACCCGGCTCGGGCCGGAATCGTTCCGCTTCAACGATGGTGTGGAGGCGAAAGCACTCAAGGCGCAGGAGAAGTACTACATCCTGCGTCCGGAAACGTTCGAAAGCTACTTCATCATGTGGCGATTGACGCACGATCAGAAGTACCGTGACTGGGGCTGGGATGCGATTCAGGTAAAGGGGGGCGAGAGAGGGAAAGAGATTATGGTGCCCTTTTCTGGCCTTCTATTAATATTCTTTTTTCGGTTTACCAGGCACTCGAGAAGCACTGCCGCACGCCGACAGGCTACACCGGGCTCAAGAACGTCTACCTAACCGAACCGGTTAAGGATGATGTGCAGCAGAGTTTTTTCCTGGCCGAAACGCTCAAGGTATCGCTATCTGACTGCGATTAGACTATTCTCCGAAACGCTCCGGGTTTTTTTTTTTACTAATACTATCCTTTCCTTCCACAGTACCTCTATCTGCTGTTTTCCGATGACTCACTACTGCCCTTGGACGATTGGGTGTTCAATACGGAAGCGCACCCGTTACCGGTGAAAGATCGGAATCCGCTGTATCGTCTGGCGGCCGGATCAAGCTCGCCGTAAAGAACGGGAGAAGAAGTAACCCATGGATAAAGGGGGTCCAAGAGTTAAAAATCACACACACACACACACACACACATTTAACGCAAGATTTCTTATCCCTGTATCTCAGCTGAGTAAGAGGGCGTTGGAGAAAAGGGTATTAACGACATTGACTACAGATGAGCATCGCTTGTTTTGAGTGGGTGGTGGTAGGGAAACAGCAACCAACAAGCAATATTGCAGAGAACATCCAAACGTAGCAAGGGTGTTGATGGAAAGCAAATTTAATTATTTTTTCCTACAGTTCACGTGCCAATAGTATGTATGTGTGTGTGTGGAAATAGGAAAAGTGAGTGATAGCAAGATAGGTGAAAATTATGAAGCAGTGCAGGGTACAACGGTACCGATTGATTTTCTTCCTCCTAACCAAAACAGGAAAATTAAACAAAAGCAAGGAGAAGTAGTAGCAAATATTGTAGGATGCGCATCATAATTGGCATCGCATCTCTCACGGTAGGGGCAAATATCTAATAATACCACGGTGCTGATATTAACCTTGTGCACCACCCATCGAATTGTGATCCCTTTCCCCTAAAGCAACAACGACCTTTCTATTTTGTATAGTGAAATCACGGGAGCGCACAAACGCTTCTTTTTAACCACGCTTGAATCGAAAACGTGCGGTATGGGAGCGGCGCTTACTAATTGGTTTTTACTTTTAAGAAAGACAGTTAAACGCAAATAGGCCAACCGAGTGCACACTGCACCTGATTACATACCATCCTATCCCTGTTTGGGTGAGGCAGGGTGGTTGATGTAGGATATTTTTTCATGCACTTCTGCACCACCGTTTCCGCAAACACCTTTCTACACGTACTGCATGGTGGAGTTATTTGGGGAAGGGAGGAGGCTATTAGGAGTACTCCCGCCTCCCCCAATCGTTGTAGACAAATGGTAGAAATAAAGTAGTAGCACCTATCTAATAACAGACCTAAACACACACCCACAGAGAGGTAGGATTTAGTAGTGACTTATAGTGATATGTATAGACAAGGGCCCGGGTACTGAAAACGGTCCAGACACTTTTATTAAATCGCTTATCAAAACCATCATGGGTTGCTTTCGTTTTGGTCCCTCAAACTGGAACGATACAACGCGCGCTCGGCCTGGGAGTTAGCTGATACATAGGAAACGCCTCTTGTTAAAAACACATGCAAGGAAAAAAAACAATTCCCAATACACAAGGAAAAAGGGTATATATGAATTAAGAGAGAAAGAAAAATGAGAAGAGCATTCGAAAAAAAAAGGAAGGGCTGAGTAATATTGTGTTTTTTTGTTTGTTTGTTTTTTAATTATTTATGTAGAAGCTAAGACATTTTCTTCTTACATCTGTTTTCATCTGTTCTGTTGTTGCTATTGTTGTTGTGCCTCTTTAACAACGGGAAGGACATTGGAAAGGACACTGTGTCTCAACAGTAAGAGTAGCACACCACGTTGTTGTACATAGCATATCTCTACGAGGGTGCGTGTGTGTTTGTGGGTGTATGTGCCTCAATATTTTAGAGAAGAGAGGATAAGAGCGCTTTTTTAAGCCGGTTGCTATCCTTTGTTCTGCACTTTCCTTTTCTTTCGTCATCTCTATCTCTCTCTCTATGTTTTCTCTCATAAAATCCCTCTACGTGAACAGTGTGAAAACATATTCATAGAACAAAAAATCCGCATATTCACGTGAAAGTGAAAACGAAATGCAAAGCAGAAATTACATTTGTAGAGAGGTTTAGATCAGGTTAGAAATTATCACCTTGCTTTAGAAAGTCTGAAAATTGCTAGAAAAACGAAACACTTCTTGTTGGCGGGCAAAAGAAACACATTCAAACACACTCGCATACACTTATATTCATCAACAGCAGTAGAACACAATCAGGAGCAGATGAGAAGGGGAACAAGAAGAAAATTTAGTAAAAATAATTTACCCTGTTTAGATGTAATAGAAATACCTTATATTTAAAACAAATATATACATACCTTAGATATAACGTGCATTATTATAACTCTTATATATATTGAAGGTAATGATAATTAAAATCTTAATTGCAATCAACTACAACAAGAAAACAGTTAAACAAACAAACAAAAAATTCTATAGGATAGTTCGAAAAATACTGTTGATTCACACACATACACACACACAAAGATCGTTTTTAGTAGTAATAGTAAAAATGGGGATTTAAATAAATTTGAAAATGAAATAGCGAGCAGCAGTTCAGAGACACAGGAGCAAAGATTGTGTTGTAAATTGAGGGCAGCATCGCAGGAGACCACACACACACCCAAGGAAAGATATGAGCAAAATAAAATATGAACACAAGAAAGAAATGAAAGAATACTACCAAACACTGGGATGCTACAAAGGAGAGTAGAAAATGTGCAACAAAGTGCAGCAGAAGAAAAGAGAAGTGGAAGCGCGTTAGTGTTAGAAGGGCCGAAGGTGAAGAGAAACAAATAAATCAGAGAAATAAACTACAAACAAACAATGGACAGTGTTTTCTCATCGTTTTTTTAATATCCTTTTTTTTCCTGCTCGTCATTCCAATTCAGGCAGTTACAACAAGACAAAACAAAATTTTTATCACTAACGATGCGATCCTTTTTACAAAAAAAGAAAGGAAAACTAATAGTAGGTACTAACGTTAGGAGTGGCTCAATCGATTCCGGCTGAGTGTTCTTCACTCTCTTCCGATGGTATTTGTAGTCATGTTTCGCAGCGGCAACCTCGTATCAATCAGCACCGTGCAACTGTGCCAACACGGCATATATGGCCGCTTCGCCCACCTCAACTGGAGTTGGGGTTTCCTCCTCCAGAATCGGTGGCTGCTGCTTGGTAGTGTCGGCGATGGAAATGGTAGTGGTTGCGTTAGTAATACTTTCAGAAACTTCTTCCACCGTTATGGGCTCTTCCGCATCGGCTCCGCGAGGCGGTACATTCTCCTCGTTCGTTTGCTTCCGTGGCAACGGTTGGCATGACAACGGCGGTTTAGTTTTATCTTTGTCGGCCGCTATCAACTTCTCATTGCTACGACGGGCAGCACAGGCACGCACCGGTCGTCGATTATTGGATGCCGCCTCTACCAATGCGGCCGGTTTTGTTTTCTCGCCACTCTTTTTCTTGACAACCGGAAGCGCTTGCCTTTTCGCCTGCATTTGTTGCTGCCGTGCGGTACCGACTCGCGAAGTGACTGGTACGGTCGGTTGCTGATGCCGCTGCTTGGTACGCTTCTTCGGTGTGCTGATCGGGCTGGTGGAAGGTGTTCGATTACTTAGGTTTCGCTTGACGGTGGTGGGACGCGGTGATCGTCCCACGACAATGTTAGTCCGTGGCTGCATCGAAGCTGGTGAGTTAAAAGTATTGCTGAAAAGGAATGAACAAATTCAAAAGACCATGATCATCAATCCTTTACAAACAAACTAAACTAAGATCAACTTCTCCAATTAGACATCGAAGATTGCTCAGTTTACGCTTACGGGTGGCTGAATCAACTTACCTTAGAGTCGTCGGCTCTTTCGTTTGCTTTTCTTTCGACTGCCCTGTCGGTTGCTGTGTTTGTTGTCGCCTGTATCGCTTGATGTTTTGCGTCATTTCTCGCACACCACCGTCTTCTTCGTCCATCGAGGAAGCAAAATCCGACGAATCGCTATCGAGCGTGATGGACACCGCCGGGGGTTTCTTCCCCTGCTCTCCTAGGGGTAGCGGCTGTTTCATCCGCACCGAGCACTTCTTCATGGCGACGGTGGAACGCGGTGGTTTTATCTTGTTGGCATATGACAGTACCGATTTGGCTTTGGTAGGACGCGGCCCGGGGCTGAGAAGCTTGGAAACACTGGCGGCCGTCTTCTTTTCGCACTTTTTCTTGTCATTCAGCACATCCGCCAACCGATTCCGCGCCTCAGCGAGGTAAATCGTTTCGCGCATATAATCGTCAAAATTAGACTTGTTAATCGAGCGGATACGATTCCATTCCTCTAGCGCGTCCAGATCGATCTTAAATTTCGGGACAGGTGGTTTCAGCTCCGTACATTTGACCGTGGGTAAAGGCATCTTTGGCTCAACTGGTGTTACGGGCGGTAGCTGTTCCATCGGCACTGCCGCCTGCTGTTCGACCGCATACACTTTCGCCTGCTCGGATTGCCGGGTAGGTTCCTCATGGACAATTTCGTTCGGAGCCGCTATAGTTTGGTCTGCTGGCTGCAGAGGTATTGTTTCTTTGGCTTGCTGTAATTCGCTTTTCATGAGTGCTGGCAAACTTGGAAGCTCACTGGATGGCACATCGTGCTGTACGGGTGTACCCGATCCAGCAAACTCTGTACGGATCTCAACATGCTGCCCAACGGTGACGTCCTCCTCGTACGATATCGTCATTGCCGGACTGCACCCCTGCATATCCTGATTGTTAACCAGTACAATTGATTCCCCGTTTGTTTCTAATCGCTGTCCGCTCTCGTCCACCACGTACAATACCATCTGCTGATCGGCTGGATTTTGCTCAACAACTCCACCATCATCACCATTCGATAGTGTCACCCGCTGAAGGTCCTCGAGCTGATAAACAAAGTGGCCCTGGTCCAGCTGCGAGTGTACTGGTAGCGTCATCTGGAGTGGGTCAGCATACTGGTAAATAATTGGATCGTCCGGTTGTGATGCCGGCTTTTCGATCGGTTCTTGAACAACGAGATTGCCCTGCCGGTTGTACCTTCCGTCCTCGCTTGGTACGTTGTTCGAGTGGAACGACGAGTTTTCGGTGGGAGTGGAACTCCTCTCCGCAATCGCATAGTCCGGAGCAGCCTGTTCGGCACTCATTTTAGAGTGGAAACATTCTACCACATATTGAACCTTCTCCCATGTTGTCTTTTCGTGCGGCAGGCTTACCTCTTTGTGGTAGTTCATCAGCAGCAACTTCACTGTAACCCGGAAAGAAAGGGGGAAAAAAGAGCAAAAACAAAAAGGTTAATGAAGAAATAACAACAAATCTACGGCAGAATGCACTTACTTTTCCGATGCAGAGCAACATATTCGCGCACCACCTCCTGGAGGCTTCGGAACGGTGCGGTAAGGTACATGCAACCGCCCGGACACCGATTATTTTTTGGTAGGTAAGGGCTTGCCTTTGAAAACTCTTCCGCCACTCTCATTAAACGCTGCTCGATGAGATAATCTACAATTGAGCCAAAGGGCAGTCTCGGTCAGTATCGGAATCGGAAAGCGAGTCCGGAGCATTAATACTTACTGTGTACCATAATTGCAACATCACACTCTTCCTTGTACTCCATCGTTTGGCCTACAAAGACGCTTGTTTATCGAAACGCGCACTTTAAAAACGCATTGAGTCTAGCAATCTGGATCGTTGATTTAATACAAAAAATCACTTCGTTACTATTGACAACCACCCAAATCATTCCTAGCTGTTTGAACAAATACACATAACCAGACTCCCTGAGATTGTTGTTATTGTGCGCGGTTTCAAACAGTCAAACGACTAGTGTTGGGTTTATCTGATTCAGATTCATGAATCTGAATGAATCTATGGAAAGATTCAATGAATCTGAATCTCGGATGAGAATATTCATAAATCTTCAAAAAATCGTGATTTTAAAGATTTTTAGTTTAGTTTTTACTGTTATAGTAATTTAGGATCTTTGGAGATTCATGAATCTTTGGATATTCATGACCCGGCTGGCAATTTCTCTTTCTGTGAGGACGTTCTCACTATAGGAGGGAGCTTTCGTTATCTTTTTCCTTAACTTTCAGTCCAAACTTACCCGGCCGGCAATTTCTTTAAACAATTAATGAACACAACACTTCAAACGACTGACGGTATTTCCTGCGGGGCAGCGCGGCTACACAAGTCATATCTGACGTATTATGCTTAAATGCGCCGTTTCTGATGTATCGTACAATACATTTTGGACTAGTAATTTAATGCGGGGAAAAATCTGCACCATTTTCCCCGTTATTTTCAACAAAATTTCAGAAAAAATGTCTGAATATCTTAGGGTTCTCCGCAAGTACAAAATTTGTACTCGGAGAACGGCAGCACTGTAGGTGTTTTTGTCGTTTATGCCAAGAAGGTTATGGTGTTTAAAACGATGCGCATACGCTTGAATTGATTTTGACGTTTACCGACAGCGGGCGGGCAAAACAGTGGAATTGTTTACAACTGGTGCGACCGTCAGCAGTTACGCTGAACGGAGGAAAAGAAAACATAGTTGCTTATCTCTTTCTCTCCCTCTGGCCAAAATCCGCTGTTCTCCCTCTGTTTTACTTCCTGTCATTCGTTAGCCGATGTCGTTCGTGTAAGTACGTGATGTGATTTTTTCCTCCGCTGTTTAAGTACGAATGGCCATTCTTCCAGCACTCAACGGATGCTGTGAAAAACTGGCGGAAAACTAAACGGAAGGACGGTTACAAAAACCGCTCCATCAAGCACAATGGAAGTGGACTCCTCGAATGGTAAATAAAGCTACCTCTCCGGAATGTTTTGCTTCTACAGTTCTCCCGTAACGCGCATTTACTTGTTTTGTTCCCCTTTGCGCATCTATCAGATTGCCAGGACGCAGGTATGGACGGTGGTGGGCCGGCAGAAGCGACCGATCGTGGCTGTCCGCTCGAAGCGATCTACCACCATCGGACTGATCCATACGAGCTGGCCCACTTCCCAGAGATTGAGCGCACGGAACAGCACACGGTACTGTACGAGCTGCCGTACCAACCGCACGCTGACAAACCGCCCGATCCGTACTGTAGTGCTCGGACACCGTCCGCCACCGGCGGTACCTTACGCCTCCCAACTATGTCCCGCTGCATGATGCGCAATGCGGACGGTTCGCATGCGGTCGAAAATCGATGGACGCTCGTGTGCCGGGCCCTCGCGAAACCGATCACCAGTTCGCGCCAACTCGAGGAGACGATCGTGCAGTACAATCCTGAGTATCGGACACACGGCCAGTTCGGGGCACTACATCGGCTGTTCGAGGAGCAGTGTGAGGAGGCGGAACGGGAAGCATTCTTTGGAGAGACGCTTCCGCGCATGGTCAAGCTTGCACTCCGGCTGACGGAGCTGTTCCGCACGACGGTGCCACTGCTCGTACAGTGGCAAAACCATGCAGTCTCGATGACGCAGGAGCAGGCCGCCTGCCTGCTAGCGAACGCGTTTCTCTGCACATTTCCCCAGCCAAAGGCGGCACTGGTCAAAAGCTTTCCCGGCACCAACTTTGCTCCACTGTTCGCCGGCACTAGCCAGTCGGTGGTGGAGAAGATTAAGTGCCTCTGCCATTACTTTCGTCGCGTTTGCACTCGCATGCCGACCGGTGTGCTGACGTACGAGCGGCGTTACCTAGGGAAGCACGCGCTGCCCGATTGGGGCAACGTAGCCGCAGCTTTTTCGCTTGAGCGTTCTCCGTTACACGTATCGTCAGACGGGACGATCGAGGATCAGGGTACGGGGCTGCTGCAGATGGTGTTTGCGAATCGGTTTCTCGGTGGGGGAGTCATCGGGCACGGCTGCGTACAGGAGGAAATCCGCTGTGTGATCAATCCGGAGCTGCTCGTTGGACGGTTGCTGTTTGAGTCGTTGCGCGAAACCGAGGCGTACTTTGTGCTCGGCTCAGAGCAGTACTGTGCGTACGCGAATTACGCGTCCAGCTTCGCGTTCGATGCGGACTACCGGGACGGGACGCCACGGGATGCGAGCGGACGGCGCCGGTGCTACATCGTCGGACTAGATGCGCTACGGGTGCAGCCAGGCATGGATCAGTACGAGGAGCGAGCGGTGCGGCGCGAGCTGGCCAAAGCATACGTAGGCTTTTGGTACGCGCTGGAAGGGCACCGACCGGTCCCAGGTATTGCCACGGGAAACTGGGGGTGTGGAGCGTTTGGAGGGCACGCACCGCTGAAGGCACTGCTACAGTTAATGGTGGCGCGCGTTCTCGAGCGACCTCTGCTTTACTTCACCTGTAACGAGGCCGGACTGCAGGAGCGGCTGGTGCGGATGTATCGCTTCCTAGCCGTGCGGAAGGTGCCTGTGGCGATGCTGTTCCGGCTGCTACTACGCTACGGTGCCAAGATGAACGGACAGACCGCCGAAAGCCGTGGGAAAGAGCAGAACCTCTACGACTATCTGTACCAGCAGCTCGATGCAAGCGATAGCGCTTCCTCCTCTGCGCTAGCAAATCAGTTGTAAGATTTCGTGTGGTATGTGTTTTTTATATGTAATTATTATTGAGCGCTAATAAAAAAAAGAAAAGGTGAATTATGGCGTAACAGTACTGAACTATCAACAACCACAAAAAACCGGTAAGCTAATCAATTGTGACTGGCTTCAAAATGTCTTTTAAAAATGAAAATGAAAAATGAAGTGCAAATCAGGAAAAAGTTTTTGTTTTTAATTGATTGTTTGAAATATTACAAAGTCGCCAATCAATATATTTATGTACTGTGTTTTTTACGAATTTATGAAACAAAATAGTAACTATCAATGTGGAAGCGAAATTATTTTATAGGAAAATAAAAAATCATATACAATGCGAGAGCTGTTGCGATGGCCGTTGTAAACTATCGTATTAAATAAACCGTTCCTTGAAGTTGGGAATTTCTACTTCTTTAATCACCTACTTATTTCTGCTTCTATATTGGCTCATTAAGCCTTCCAGAAGTGAACCACGTTTTCCGAATTAAAATGCCATTTTTCAAAAATAACTTGCCGTCCCCAATATATACAAACTTACAGATTATTATTACAGATCAAAAACGTTGATTTAATATCTTTCTCTCAGAACACAATGAGAATTATAAATAGGTGTTTCGGTTTTTTGACTCAATTTCATGATTGATGAACGATTCCCTTGTATTTTTTATTTCATTCGACTGCATAGCGATTCCCCGACCATTGTTATGCTTCATATCTGTCGCGTGATGTCTCAAAAACAGACATACTATTAAATTACGATTTATTTTCCTTACAAAAAAAATCCAAACGTTATTTTGTAATTTTAAATGATTCTCTAAACACCGCAACGGAAAATGGATCACCATAATACGATAAATTGGTAATAACTGATTTCATATCCAGCTTTCGCAAATAAGGTGTTATTTGATGCTTAAGCTATGTCGTAATGTATTCACACATAATAAAAAAATTCCCTCGCATGTGATAAATAGTTCGAGCCGGGCATTTTAACTACCATTTAATCTTACTAAACGTTATCGCCTCATTAAAGTACACCATGCACTAGTAACAACTGACCTCTACACTATTGCATTATATCTTCTCATTCGTAATTCGGAAGTAGCAACATTTTTGCAGGAGCACACGATAGGTTTCGAAATATTCGAAACAGAACACATAAACCATGTTCGAGAAATAAAAATAATCCCATATATACTACTCAAAAGTATATACACTTACACATGCACGATGCATATCTCCAAAACATCACTTTTCGAACAGGTTAATAATAGGTGAGATGGCAATCTGAAACACCCGGTGCCCGTTGTCAATCTCGATGCGCGACGCCAACCTCTCGTCGTACTCGCTGTCCCGCTCTCTCAGCGGTCCCAACTGGCGTTGGCCTTCCTGATAGCGAATCGTGATTTCCTCATCGTTGGTCGTAAGCGTTAGCTGTGGTTCCCGTGACGCGCCATTCGCTTCCTCCGACGGTTCACTGTCGTACGCTTCGTCTTCCGCCCGGTTCCCTTCCCGCCCGGTGCAGACGGGCGGTGGCGGTTTGCCTTCATAGTAGGACACGCTGTCTGGTGGTGGGGAGGGCGTTATCGCACAGCCGGGCGTGATCGGGTAACAGGGTGTGTTGATGTCAGACGGTTTCGTGTGGCTAATTGATTTGATTTGGCTAATGCTGCTCAGGTCCAACGGGCCGAGCAAAGGCGATAGCATGCAGAGCGGTTGCAGGGGGCGGGTTAGAAACCGTGGCGTCATGGGGTAGATGGCAAGTGGATCGACTGGACAGCCGGGCGAACCAGGAGGCATCAGTGCGCGGGGCGGTGAGCCGGACAGTGGCCGAACAACCGGCCCTTCCTTGGTGGGCGATGGCTCTTTGGTGTTATGAAGGAGTTGACTGGTGGTGGAACGGATCGGCGAGACGTAATTAATACTACTGGACGAAGCGGGTTCGTCTTTTGGATGGTTTCCTTGGACCAGCTTAGTGGCACTCGGTTGGCAGGAGGTGAAAGGTGTATCCGGTTGCCGAGGTACTGCCTTGGGAGTTAGTTTTTTAGTCTACAGTAGATTAAGGAAAGGCAAATTAGATCTAGTAAATTGCCCATAGAGTAGCAATAATAAATTAAAATGATAAATTATGTTTATATTAATTCATTACATAATTATGTTTTCCCACGACAAATAATCTCAATCAGCCTAATCAGGCTGATTTGCAAAGTGGTACTTCACTATATGACCTATCATCTTCCAGTTCTTAGCTTTTCATTCTATAAAATAAGTAAAATAAATTGATCTTCTTGTCTTTTTTTTTTTTGAGGAAATCGAATAATTCAGCATGTTTCGCTTTCTGATTGAGATTGTTTTGTTTCTAGAGCGTACCAGACCCTTGTTACTGTACTTACCCTCAGTATCGTTTCCGCTACCAGCTTGTTCTTAATGGTTATTGAGCTAACAGTCCGCTTGCTTCTTTTACGCAACCCTAACCGCTTCAGTCGCCGCTTAGCGTTTACTTTCTTTGGCTTTAGTTGTTCGGTTTGGACAGGCGGTTGCGACAGCACTGACCGCCGTTGTTGCTCGAGGGAACGCTCCGCACTCGGCGGAAACTTCAGCACAGGAATAGCATGAATGTAGGGCGTTTTCATTGGCGGGGGAGACGGCTGACGATTCGCCGAACTGCAGTACGCGGTCGCGGGACTGTCGCGCTTGAACGGCGGTGTGCCAAAGTCTAGTATGCGGATGTGCGTTCGCTTCCGGCTGGAGGTCGATCGCGAGCTAGCCGTTCCGGGAAGGATCGGATTGTCTAGCGGTGTCGCATTGGATCGTGGTGGATCCACACCAACAATCGTCACACCGTGCAGTGTTCGTGTGTTTTCGCTAGTCGGCTCATTCCGTACACTGGTCACTTTTGGCGGGTTGGTTGTGGCAAGCAGTTCGGTTTCCTGTGATGGTTTAAGCGTAACGGACACCGGTGGTTTGTTAGGATGATTGGTGCAGTGCGGCGACAGTGTAACTGTCGGGTTGTTGGTGTTGTTTGCCGGTGGGTTTGATTGTTTGTCGCCTGGAGAAGGTATGCTGTCGGGTGTGATCCGCTTACCATTGACGGGTGAATTTTGAAAGGTTGATATATTGATGGGTTCAGTGAGCTTTTCAACGACCATGGGTATCGGTTGAGGTTCGACACACCGTGTGATCGATTCGTTCGGGCTCACAACCGATGCATTAACAGAGTGCAGAGTGTCGGTTGCCAAGGAGGAGACGGTGCTGTTGTGCGCTGAGGCGTTCATGTTTTGTACTTCGTCTCGCGGGGCAGTATCCGGTGGCGGTGGTTGTGAAGGTGGATGTGGCGTGCTATCATCCCAACCGTTGTAGGATGGCAGAGTGGAAATAACTGCATCAAATACCTGTCCCGTGCCGGAGGATTTCAGCACATTGATCAGATGACCCACCAGCACTATGGGAGAGTCGGTATGTGGGAAGGCAACGACACTGCTACAAATATTTACCAGCTGCAGGACTGTATGGATAGATAGAGGAAGGGAGATGAGATTAAATAAAAGATTGCAAATTTAAAGAAACATGTTTTCCATCAGATGAAATCTTATTTTCTATCTACACTTACGCTGAGACTGCATCGCAATGAACTCCTTCATCACTTGCTCTAGCGGTTTTTGCAGCACATTTACCGGTATTCTGCCTCGCTCGAAAGTGCTTTGGTCCATCCCTAGGTACGGACAGTCTATGCAAAACTGCTCCGCCAGCATGTACATATCGTGGTCGTAAAGGTACCCTAGCACATAAAAAAGCAAACAACAAGAAAGCAATCGGTCTTAACGGGATGTTGGTCTCGGAGAGAAGGGAACCTCCATCAGAAACTCACCTAATACCGCACGGGCTGCTGCCTCATTGTATTGCCTTTCCATTTCGTTCGCCTTTCCATTAATTCAGGGTAAGCGCGTCACACACAGCTATGTTTATAAACATTTTCACATTGTAACACAGCTAGCCTTGCAGTAGCAAGATAAATCAATTAAAATTCCTTCCCCCCCTCCCCCCGCTCCCAAAATACTAGATAACACACCCTAAAAAAAATGCACTCACATGCAATGCACTTGTAAGTAGGAAAAGTAGTAGATGAAACTATTAAACTCGTTCTTATTTTGAAAGGTAGCGGTTCTCCGTTTGCTTCACTCCACGGTTGTTAGCGTCATTTGTTCTCGCTCGGTGCGCTTTATTGCTTGACTCTACCCGCTGACAGTACAACTGCGTTTACATCTATACAGCTGATTGCTTTAACTCGTTGCGCGCGTAAACGCAGAGCAATCGTGCTAGTTTGTGTTTATATTTTCACGGTATTTCACCTTTCGGAAATTCTACACCATTTTAAAATGTACATAACATACTGAGTGAGTGAGTGTGTTTGTTAATTTTTTGGTCCATCAAAATACTTGAGCAACAAAATTATGTTCTGGAACGTTAGTCTTGCCTTTCGCGCATACCACCCGTACCACAGTATATGTATCAAATAGGTCAAAATGCGCTCTGCCCATTTGGCGCGCACTTTTATCATGCTATTTCTTTTACGGAACCGTGCAATACCATGTAAGAGTGAGATAGGAACAATTTCCCTTCAGCTTTTTGAATGACGCCGGCTTTTCAAACAAATAACATAACAAAGCTCATTTCCTTAGAATGTGAAGTAACGACTTCTCTATCAAAATTTCAATTCAATAAAACAACAAAATTAACATCTAAATAGGTATTTGTTTCCACCTTTAAGCTGTTCACAACATGGATGCATTTGTGAAACAGATCGCCAATACGCTGCCCTGTCGGGATGGGTTCGTGCGCCAGCTGTATCGCTATTACCGGACGGGTGATCCATTCCCGCCCGCTCTTTACATCTACGGCCAATCGTCCACCGGCAAATGTGCGATCTTGCGCGAAGTGTTTCGTCAATGGCCGGGCGAAGATGAAGGACTACGGTGCGCGCATCTTAATGCAATAAGCTGCTACACCAACAAGATCCTGTTCGAAACGATCGCACGCCAGCTGGAAGGAGCGAAGCTATCACAATCCAACAACTACAGCAGCGATGGGAAGCTAGAATACGCGAAGGATTTTCTTGCCGCATTGCGTCAACGGCTCGATTCAGACCGGTCGTACGTGATCGTGCTGCGCAATGCAGAACGGTTGCGCGACATGGCGCACAATTTGCTACCACTCTTTCTGCAGCTTCCGGAAGCGACCGGGCTAAACATTTCGGTTGTGATGGTGTCATCGCTGCCGTTCGAAAAATTCTATACCAAGACGGGGCTGCCACCGTTGCTAAAACTCTTTGTGCCGGAGTACACGCGTGCCGAGATGCAGCGCATACTGATGAACGACTTTGCGCAGGTAAGCGTAGTCGACGGGTAATGTATGAAAACCGATTATCCTGTTTCTTCTTTCCACCAGCACATTCTGGGACTTACCGGCTACCAGCCCCGACAGGACAAACAGTGGCTATTCGCCGTAACCGAAGAGTTCCACCGCAACTACGTTACGCTGTTCCTTGGCACCTTCTGGAAAGTTTGCCGCGATGTGAAGGAGCTGCGCCTGGTGGCGGCCGAATGTTTCCCCCCATACTGTGAGCCGATACGGGACGGTACGATCCCGGCCCAGGATTCCGTGAAGCTGTGGCGGAACATTACGAAAACGCTGCGAGCTGCCCTGAGTACGATGTACATGAGGCTCGGTACGAAATCCGTCGGCAAAAGTGTAACACCGGACGGGACGACCTGGTTAGCGCAAAACCTAGAGCTACCTTACTACGCAAAATATTTGCTCATTGCCGCGTATCTGGCTAGCAACAATGCGGCGAAAGAGGACCGGCGGCTGTTCATGAAGAACCACGGCAAGCAGCGGAAGCGGCTGCAGACAGTGAATGCCCGTGCGAAGGTGGTGGAAAAGATGACTACCAAGCTCGGGCCGAAAGCGTTCAACATTGACCGGCTGCTGGCAATCTTTTACGCGATTCTGGACGAAAAGGTGGGGCTGACGTGCAATTTGCTAGCGCAAATTTCCACCCTCGTGCACCTGAAGTTACTAACTTACGCATCGTCGGCTGAGGGCGGTGGTGGCGGCAGTGCCATGCTGGACGGATCGGCAACCCGGCTGCAGTGTACGGTCGGGATGGACTTTATCATGCAGATCGGTCGGATGGTTGGGTTCAACGTGCGCCAGTACTTGACCGATTTTTTCTAGAGATTTAAGCGTTTATTATTCTCTCTAAGTAGTATGGCAGATCAGTTAGGTGAATCGTTTCGGACAGTGTAGTGTCACGCGAGCGCAGCTGTAGCAGACCGGTGCGAAGAGTTCCAGCGCTTAGGAGAAGAGCGTAAGGTATGCCGATTTGATCTAGTTGAGCCAGCGCATGATGGTTATCGTGATGATGCTGTTGCCCGGAAGACGATTGTTCGAAGAAATAACTTTCATGAACCGGTAGGTTTGCATCGCGCAGTACGTAGGTGAGATGCTTTGAGAGGTCGATCAAGTCATTCCGCACGTTAGCGTCTAGTGTGTGTTTAAGAAAGAGGGAGAGAATGGAAATAAATCATTCTGCAGTTTTGTTCTTGTGAAATGTTTCCAAATATCTTAAGTTTTTTTTCTTTTTTAATTTATAATAGAAGCATTTTACGTTAATATCGATAAAGATCTCTTACCTAGGGCATCTTCCTTCGCACATACGATGCCACACTTGAACGGCGCTATTTTTCGGTGAATCTTGACGCATTGCTCCGAAGCCGCACACTCGAACGCATCCATTAGGATGGCAAGAACCGCTCGTTCGAGATTATGCTTCACACGCACAACGGCCGCCAACTTATGGCCAATTTTCTCGCTTTCTGACAGCTCTATCCTTTCCAAATCTATTTCCGCTACGTGCTCCGATCGATCGAGAAAACGGGCACAGATTGATACGGAAGTGGTTCGATTTTTGCCTTCCTCCTCACGGCGCATATCAGAAATAAAATAGCGGCCCGGATCGACGGATAGACGCATCCACCAGATTTTGCGCTGTCGCTGTAGCTGATATAGGAACTGATTTCCCATTGCTGGAGGCAGCAGATATGTGGTATGCAGGTCGAGTGCTTCTGACAGTTTCAGCGTAAAGTTTGCGCCTAGGTTCACTAGCTGGTGCGTTCGCGTTTCTTCTACCATCAAGCCGAACGGCAGTTTCGGCAGATTGTTGCTATTTTCTCGCTGTAGGCAAAGTAAATTCTCAGTTAAGCTACTATTGCTTCTTCCAATTAAAAGGGGAACCGCGTTACTTCCACTATTGCTACTGCTGCTGCCCAGTTGGTTCCATTCCGTGCGCAAATTATTACGCAATCGCTGACCAACCGTTGTTAGGGTTAGGCCCTGTATAAACCCATCGTCCAATCGGAAATCGACGAAACTACTACGCCGGCAGGTTTGCAACAATTCGATGAAGGTTTTGCCCGATCGTGCCATATTTTCGTAGAGATTTATGATCGCTCGTTTTGCTCCAGCGGAATGTTTCCCGGTGGTGCTACAAAGTATTCCTCCTCCGTGGTGGATGCGTTTTGCAGTACTTCCGTCTGTCGGTCACCGTCATCGACTGTGTCGGGTCGAAGGGTAAGCTTCTCACACTCCAGCACACTGTAGAGTGGTTCCACACCGTCTGTGTCGATGGGAAGAATTCGCGCTGCAAACTCGATCGAGTCCTGCAATGTTTCAAGGGCCTGCCTATGGGAGGTGAAATGAGAAAAAGGAAAGGATTACCAAGTTGCTAGCTCGCTCATTATTAAACGCTTTAGGTTTAGTTACTGGCTATCCAAATCAACTAGCGACAATCGTTCGAGTAGGCGTACTGTTTGCTGGCTTATGACGATAGGCGACGAATGTTGATTTTCTCCCACCGATCCAACTGCCCGGTGAGGCTGCTGAGGAACTTTGGTACGATGCTCGAGACGGCGGTTCGACCAGCTATCGTAGGTGGTTCCGTTTCCTTCGGGTGATGCTGATGTTGGCTTTAGGGTGGAAAAGTGTTTCGGTGCCAAACTTCGCGCAACCACCAAACCACGCAACATATTCGCGCGAAACGTACTGGCGTACATTCAATCGTGTTTTATTACGTTTTTAGACACTAATTACGATTTGAACTATTTAATAGTGCAGGGAAAATTGCGATTGTGATACAGGATCAACCTCTATTATTTTGGACCCGCTAGATGTGTTTTGTTTTTCTTTGTTTTCGGTGCATTGCCTAAATCAAACTGTCATTTGTTGTCCCAAACGGCGTATATTGATTATAGCATGTTGGTACGACTTCAGCTCAACGATATTTTCATTTGACAATGTTGGACCATCGATAGAAGGAATTATTTATACGATAATGTGAGTATTGATTAAATTGACTCAATCCAAAATATTCGATATTTGAAGTAGGATGAATTTTTTGGAACGCATTACTGCGTAAATCGGGAAAAGCTAGCAGTCCGATTTTGTATTATGGGTGCTCTGCAAAATGGCATGCAAACGGAAGGTTGCTCCATAATTATATTGTGCTGTTGCTGGCGAAATTTAAAGAATCAAATTTTGTATCTACTTTTTTTCACAGGATGTGATCGATATTTTTTAAATGATTTTTATGGCTGTGTTGTGAGGGTATTTTATTCACAAAATACAGGTAGTCCCCGAGATACGCGATCTCCGATATACGCGGATTCGGTGATACGCGTATTTTATATTTGACAGATCATGAAACAAATTGTACTGATTTGACACATCGACTTTCAAACGTGAAATAAATTGCCTTTAGATAAATAAGATTTAAAAAAAAACAAAAACTCGACTTACGCGGAAATTCGAGATACGCGGCCTGGGCTCGGTCCGCTAAAACCGCGTATCTCGGGGACAACCTGTACAGCGTAGCCATATTTCTGGAAACGTCAGAATAGGCTTGGCACAAAGAAAACAGCTGTTGTGCTCGCAAACTTCACCGACCGACTGTTGCTATTTGTCAAGAAGGAACCGGACTCTCGGTACATTGTATAATTATATAGAATCTGAATAACCGCATCCAGCGCACCGGGCTGCAGCTCTGCGATATACGGAATTTTCTCCTCCTCTGTTGGTGTTTTTGTACCCGAATTTGAAGTGCTTCCTGCCCTAAAGAAAGTACCAACAGTTTTCGCGTAAGTATGACATTTCTCGAACGGTAATCCTGAACAGAAAACGAAACTTCTGTAGGTGGGTTTGGATTTTGGATAGGCAAGTAGCAAATCCAACGTATACAGAACATGCTTCATAATCAACGCAATCAACCGTCGCCACTCAACAAAACATAGGTCCGCCTTTCGCTTCGGATGTCACGTTTCTAATCTCTACCGTTTCAGTATTTTTGAAGCACTACCATCATACACTACTGCTCCCACTGACCTTCGAATTCCTTTTGCAGCGAAGGTGTGTTTACTTTTTTCTCTGCTGCTCCGGAATGGTTCCACACTTGGAAAGCTGCATGTGCAGAAATAACCATCACTATAAGGGTAAAGGTGTTTACAACCTACAAAGATGGCATATCTTGGGCCAAAAAAAAAAAACAAACAAACAGCGTTTCGGCGTTCTAAAATTAGTTCAACGGTATGCCGCCAAAATGCATTATTTGCCCTCAGAAATAATTCAAGTCAAAGGGCTGACTGTGTGACCCTTTTTTACAGTGCTCTTCCAACAGTGCATCTGCATCGGTGTGCAATTTTAAGTGAAGACCACCGTAAAAAACACCTTGCCCACTTTTAATGGTAGACATTTCTTTCTCTCTTTCTCGCGCTACTGTACGGCAAAGCTGTAGAACATTATAGTCTATTATTAGGGGTTAACGCTTGCCGAACCCTTTTGCCCGTATTCCACTATGCTGTGTCCACTCTTCCTTCCTCTACTTCATACCATTACTAGCCATACACTTTTCTTGAACCGACCTCTAATTTCGGTATCTAATCTTGTGCGATCTATACGATACGTTTCGTACGTTACCCTCCACCTTGCTTGCTTGTGATAGGGCACAAATTTGTGAATTGCTGTGAGGAAGAGTTCAATTTACTCCTATTGCAACCCATCCACTGGTTGTTGTAATTAACTTCCACTGGAAACCTAGATTTACAACGCTTGTAAAGAAATTTGTAATTTTTGTCAGATCCAAATTTTATATTCTACTTATTCTACTTCATATTGTATGTTATACTTTTACAGTGTATGCAACCCATCGGCTTTCCGACATAATGATAAAGCTTTCGCCCCGGTACAGCTCTACACTTGTACGCTTCAGCATAGAAAATGCTGTACAGTCTCACTGTTAACGAATGAGCCGAACGGAAAGATTCTCGTTTTGTACATATATAAATCAAGTAGCCATTGATACGAGTTTAAGCTCAACACAATCAAACTGAGACTAGCTGTTTTGACAAAGGCATTGCAAATTGTTTGACGTTCCATCTTACCAAAACATCAGTACGTGAAGACTTCGAACAATGCCGAATCGTAGAAAGCAAAACCTTTTTTACGACCTGCTCGACGGTCCCCGGATGCAACCGGATCGGTACCGGAGCCGGTTGCAGCTCGATGCCAAGAATTCGCTCGCGCAGTTACAGCGGTTGCTGCGCTGGAAGAGTATCAAGGCGCACAAAGGCTGCGTCAACACGCTGTCCTGGAGTACAGACGGGCAGTTGCTGCTCTCCGGGTCGGACGATCAGCATATAGCGATCTCGAACCCGTTCACTGGCATGCAATTGCGAACGAAAACACGTCACCGGGCGAACATTTTCAGTGCCCGCTTTCTGCCCCAGTCGGATAACCGGGAGGTGGTGTCGTGCTCCGGTGATGGAACCGTGCTGTATACCAATCTGAACGTATCTACCAGCGAGGGGTTGCATACGAGCAGCCACTTCGGTTGTCACAACACTGGAACCACGTACGAGGTGATGACGGTACCGACCGAGCCGCGCTCGTTCATGTCCTGTGGTGAGGATGGTACCGTCCGGCTGTACGATTTGCGGCGCACCAGCAACTGCTACAAGACGCAATGCAGGGAGAATATACTGATCACTGGTCCAGGGGCTCTCACGGCCATGGCTCTTGCGCCGATCTCGCTCAACTACATCGCGGCCGGCAGTTCTGGGAGCAGTGTGCGCATCTACGACCGCCGCTACCTGGCAGTGAAGGGAGCGGAAGCTCTCGGTGATCGGTTCACGGTCCCGGTGAAAGTGTTCACCATTCCGGCGTCTGAGGAGCGCACATACCGCGTCACCTCCCTTGAGTACGACCGGCATGAGCAGCAGCTGCTCGTCAACTACTCCTCGGACCATCTGTACCTGTTCGACGTCGCAAACCACGAGGGCGTTGGGGAGTCCATTTGGCGCAAACCCGTTACCGACAGGTCGGCTGCGTCACGTGGGAAGGTAGGCACGGCCCGACAGGCGGAAGGGCTGCCGGTAACCGGTGGTAATGTTATCTCGGGTACCGTACCGGTACGACGGTTGCGGCTGCGCGGCGACTGGTCTGACACGGGACCGAACGCACGACCGGCCCACGAGCTATCTTCGAATATGCAGGTGGGGCAGGCACGACCCCAGCTGCAGGCAACGATCATGAACCGGATGACAGAGGTGATGTCGCGCATGCTGGCCGATCCGCGCATTAGGATGGGGTTGACAAGTCAATCGGCGGCGGCTCGTGAACGGCGCCGGGAAATGTACGCGCGAGTTGTGCTCGAGGGTGGAGCCGCCCCGCAAGAAGAAGTTGAGGAAACGATGCAGCAGGAGGAGGAGCAGGAACCTCAACCATCCACTTCCGGGCAACAGCAAGTACCGCAGGAGCGCGCTGAACTTTCGCGCTTGGCACACAGCGACGACGATGACGATGATGATGAGGAGGAGGCGGAGACAGAAAGGGTGGAGGAGCAAGAAGAGCAGGAGGAAGACGATGACAACAAAAGGGCAGAAGATAATGACGATAAACATTCGGGTGATAAAGGGAACAAGAGTAACGACACGGAGGATGAATATTGTAACCCCACTAAGTTTAGCTACGTCAAACAGAAATTTGTCGGCCATCGGAACACGCGGTAAGTGAGCACGGTTCTATATGGCCTAGCTGCCTATATACTTCCCAAATCCACCCAAATTAATTTTGTCCCTTGCCTTTTTCAGAACTCTTATTAAGGAGGCAACGTTCTGGGGTGACAATTTCGTAATGTCCGGTTCGGACTGTGGCAGCATCTTTGCTTGGGATCGGTATACGGCCAAAAACGTGATGCTGATCACTGCAGACCAGCACGTGGTAAACTGTGTCCGGCCGCATCCGACCCTGCCGATACTGGCTAGCTCGGGCATTGACTATGACATCAAGGTGTGGATGCCGCAAGGCCAGGGTAGCTACTACTGCGAGAATGCGGCAAACGATGTGAGTGTGAAAGCGTCGGGCTGCGATGTTTGCTAATCTCATTATTAAAATGCTCTCTTATTCTCTTTAGCTCATGAAGCGCAACGCTGTGATGTTGGAAGAGACAAGGGATATCATAACGGTGCCAGCATCGTTCATGATCCGTATGCTAGCGTGTATGCATTCGCTGCGTAACAGGGGAATATGGGAGGAGGGCGCCGGAGGTGGTGCTGGTGCCGGTGCAGATAGTGCCGGTAATGAGCCGAACGCCGATCCGCAGCCCGATGCGCCATAGGGTCACCGAATTGTATATTATCGCTATAGGATGTCAGTTACCAAAGGTAGCAATACATAAGCATACGTTCGCATAAATATTGGAACACAGAGGCAGAATAAGGAGCAGGAAAATAAGCCAGGCGGAATACAATACAAAATTCAACGCGACGAGAACACTATTTATATTTAACATAGACTTTGGAATTCTAAATTTTTAATGAAGACATTTAGAATGATGATTCCTCTGCGGTTTTAAAATGAACCCACCTAAGGAATGTGGTTTCACCGGGAGGATCGCTGCCTTAAATTCATAATTACTGATAATTCGATATCCATGGTAGGAGTTTGTGTTTCGTTAATTTAAAATTGCTCCTGTTAGTTACTAATTATATTTAACAAGACACACACTCGGCAATGACGAGTACAATCATCGTAGCACATTTTATCTGTAATCCTGACGCTAGAATTCTTCGGCAGTAGATTAATTAACAGAGCGCGTAAGATATTATATGGGCTGATTATCTGAAACTGAAATAATGTCGATCTTCATCTTTTGGTAGCTATTTCCAACATATTATGTCCGAACTGTTGAGTTAAGTCATTAGATGTTGTCGTCTCCACCGGCTGGAGATTGAATATGTTTAGGTCAATAAAAAAGGTACTGTGGACCGCGCTGCAGATGATAGAATGTAGGGACATCGCACCTAAACATTCTAGTAGTAGCAAGGCACCACACGAGCTAGAGACAAATGCGTTATTACATGTTGTACCCAGATTCCTTAGTATGTTAAGCTCTACCAAATCGGAAGCAGAACGCACACGACCCTTGAACAAATCGACAGCAGAGGAAACTGGAACTGACCGCAGATGACACTATATTCAAGAGCGGAGCATAAAACGAGCAAGCCCGGAATAAGGTTTTCCCCGCGGAAGAACTTCCTGAGGTGATCAAAAACACACGTCGACACCTATGTCTACAATACGCCATGGCCGTAATACTTAATAAATAAAAAATATGAAAATTAGAATAATCTGTATCGAACCAGAACTAATCAGCGGCCTATAGTGGAATATGAATCAAGCGATCAAATGCTCCTGGGGTGGACATACTTGAGGAATAGAAACTTTCTTGGAAGATGGAATCTACATCACACAGACATTATTTGTAGAGTCATTGGAGATCTCGGATGAAAAGAGGTTTGTTTTTTAAATAAAAAAAATCAGAAGCTTATATTCCTTATGGTATGATAATCATTTCATTAAAAAAATCCACGCTTTGTACCTGTGATCGTACCAACGTTTTGCCTGATTTAAAATAATGATGTAGAAACATAACAACAATACGAGCTAATGATGGATGCTTCAATCTTATTTTATATTCTTCAAACAGCATTAAACCGAAGAGATTTGCATTTGGTATGAAAGGTAAATAAAAATAATAAAGGCAAATTAGGTGAAAGTGAAAAATTGCGCTGCAAAATCTTATTCCATTGATTTTTTTTCAAAATCATCTGTTCTGCACGTTCATTGACAGCTCTTGACCTATATTCCACGTTTAGGTAGTGCAGTTCGAGATTCAAACTTGAGCTAAACAATAGTTCTACGGAAATTGAATCACGTTATCTCTTCGTTTATAAGGACAATGTACTTTAAAACTGTTACTGTATATGATTAAAAATTATCTAAACCTTTGATAAACAAAAACAATAAAGAAGGGTATAGCAATCAGCGGGAGACACATTTGAAGCCGGTTTAGAACACTGGGATTTGAGTTTAACTTTGTTGTGTGTTGTGCGCGCGCGCTTGTGTAGGTGAGCGTACGTGTGTATGTTGTATTTCTTCGGTTGCAACAACGCGAGTAGAAGAAACAGGTGCATTACCGCGAAAACACACAATACAATTTCATCCTTCCAACGGCTGCCATCAACATTGTGTATTTCCCGTGGTGGAATTGTGGGCGAATCAACGCATCAATCAAATCCTCGCTGGCCTTCCGATGGCCGATACGGTGGAAAAGGGGAAACCCATGTCCGGATAGTGACTGTGTCAGCTGTGATTGTCCCACACAGAAAGGCGCTGAGTTAACGGGAAATAGGATAGTAAAGGTGCTAAGGGTGGTTCGGAGCGAGTAGGAACGGATAAAAAAAGGTTTTCCTATATTACCACTGCGGTGCAGGGCGGGGAAGGATAAGATTTGAACATTCACCCCTTCACAAGGCTGAAGGTTATGCAAGTCGTTATGCGGGTGGGAGCAGTAAGTGAAGGAGGTAATGTGTGCTGAGAACAGTGAGGCGAATTTATTTCTTTGTTTTAGGAATAAAGAAACAGTAGAAGCACGTGAGAAGTTAGAGAACAATAGCAACAAGATCAAAGAAATCGTAGAAGCGTAAACGAAGCAACACAAGGGCATTCACTCTTACACATACTCGCACGGCAAGCCATAGCAAACCATGGCCACCACGGTTGTGGTGCTAGAGGTGGTGCAACTGGTGCTGCTGCTGCTCCTACCCGGGAAGGCCAGCTCGGACGGGACGGGCGGTATCGGATCTGCTGGGTCCGGTGGAACAACACTGTCGCCCGTTTTGATTGTCGTGTCGTACGATGGCTTCCGGACGGAATACCTGCAGCGCAACAGTTCGGCTTACATCAACGAGCTTCGCCGGAACGGTACGACCAGCACGCACCTGCGAAACGTCTTCCCAACAAAGACTTTTCCGAACCATCACAGCATTGCGACCGGCGTCTTCCCGAATGAGCACGGTGTAATGGCGAACGGACTGTACGATGCTGTCCAGGGGCCGCTCAACTACTCCTACGAGCTCTTTCATTTCAATCCAGATCTGCTACCGATATGGGTGAGTTTTGGGGCAATTGTGACGAGCTGAGAAACCATCTTCAATTGATGCTCTTTCCTTCCTAGGCGCTGAATCAGTATGCCGGGGGACATAGTGGTTGCATGATGTGGCCCGGTTCCGACTTTGGGTACGGTCCGCGCAACCTTACCTGCAGCCATACGCAACCGTTCAACCTGTCAATTCCGTGGACCGAGCGGCTCACTACGGTGTTCCGATGGATACGGGACGCAGAACGGCCTGCTAACCTAATTCTTCTCTACATCGAGGAGCCTGACTATTACGGTCACATCTACGGTCCCGAGTCGGACCGAATCGAGCAGCTGGTGGTAAAGCTGAACGATCTCACGCGCCAGCTGCACGCGAAGATTGCAGAACAGCGACTTACAGAGCGAGTTAACGTGGTGCACCTGAGCGACCACGGGATGGAGTCGGTAATGCCGAAAAACTTCATCAATCTGACCACGCTAGTGTCAGCCGAGCTGCGGTATGACACGTACGGGTCCACGCCGGTTTTGCAGATTGTGCCGAAGGTCGAACAAGACCGGTCAGAGCTGTACCGGCAGCTGAGACGGGCGGCCGATGCGGACGGTCGGTTCGAGGTGTACATGGTGGAAAATCTGCCGGCCCGGTGGCGGTACAACAATACGCGGCGAACTGGCCCAATCACGGCAGTGGCTCAGCTAGGGTACGGGTTCGACGATATGTGGCGAACGGTCGAGTACTATAGGAAGCAGTTTGGAGTCGAGGGTAGGTTTCATTATCCGTGTATTTCTGTCCCTAGCTCTGTGTAGGTTTTTCCCCGGTCTCTCCGTATATGTCCCCAACGTTTTCTTACTTTTGGGAATCATTTAAAAATATAAATCAGTTTATGCTGCTTAGGGAAGGTTTCACTGGAAGTGTTCGTAGTCTGGATACGTCCATCTGGGGTCAAAGGATTAGTTCACCTCAACTACTGCTAAAACGTATTACGTTACCGTCTGAAATACGAATGTCTCCATTGCCAAGAAACCTTACGAGGTTTTTAAAACACTGGCCTTTTAATGTTGAGCCTCTTGGTAATTTTTTTAAACTACTTTTTAAATCATGACCAACCTGATGATCTAAACTAAATTTAGTTGAAAACTAAAATTAATTAAACGAATTTGTTTGAATGGTTTCACACAGTGACACCTGATACCCGGTACGGCATGCATGGGTACGATAATGCGCAGCTCGCCATGAACTCCATCTTCTTTGCGTACGGCCCAGCGATACGAGAGCAGCTGACGGTGGAACCATTTGATACGGTCGATCTATACTATCTGTTCTGTGAGATACTGAACCTCACCCCGCCGAACTATCTGGCAGGGAACGTTAACCACATCCAGCACATACTGCGCAACGGTTCGCGTGACGATGATGACGATAACGATCCGAACGGCGGCGGCTCATCGGATGCCACACGTGCGGAAACGATCGCTGGTGAGTATTGATTGTTGACAACCACAGCTGTTTTACTCACTGTTCGATTTTGATTGCTGCAGTGATTTTCGCCGGCAGTCTTATCGCGTCGTTTGCGATCGTGAGCCTTTTTGCGCTTGGCGTCATCTATCAGCGACGGCGACGCGAGCACTTGGTGCCACCTTACCTGTACGAGGAGACGGAAACATTCATCGACGAGGGCAACAAAATGTTGCACACCAGCACCACCAACTCATCGATCAATGGGGACGTTGTGTCGGTAGACGTTTGAAGTCCTTTATTTCTCCGTTGCACCTCCGATTGTGAAGGAGAGCCTACAGAAGCGGAACAACTTGTTTTTTTTTGTTTATTTCCAAAGCATTCCGTTAGGGACGTACCAGCAGAGCAGAAATGACGAACAAATTTAGCCACAGACAGATGGAAGAGATGAAAGATAAGAAGCAGTGTTGCCTTTTTCCCCTTGACGAGCAGTTTAAAATGGTTCCATGTATGATGAACTTGATCTGCTCCTTAGAAGGTCTAGGGATTTTTGTGAATTAAGCATGGCAGTGATTTGAAGTCTCCCAAAAAAGCGTCGTTTTTAAATGAACTGTCGATACCGGAATGATCGTAAAACCTAATCGACCACCACAACACCACATGAAACACGAAGGAGCCTAAATACCCATTTTTATGCTAGACTGCTTAACTTGGCTGGCCTTGAAGCCGCCAAAGAGAAAGAGAGAGAGAGAGAGAGAGAGAGAGAGAGAAGAAAGGGGATCTATCTATCTACACACACCTTACAGCATATTGTACATAAACAGTCTATATCTATATACAAGAGGGCAGAAGGATAAACTAGAAACGATTTTTTTATACTTCAATACCGGTCTGTGGAACCGTTTTTTGAACGTTACGAGATCAGGCTTTGAAACT